>PVHP010049986.1:0-11968 GCA_004024765.1 Zapus hudsonius
TATCCAGCCCCCAGAAGGCAGTTAGTGTAGTGCTGGAAGGCACTGCACAGGCTGCCAGGGGAAACTGATCAACGACAGCTGGAATAAACAGAGACGATTGACACGAAACACAATCTGCGGCCATGAGTAGGCTGACCACACCTCCTACTGGGAGGGAACAGCGAACCAACAAAGGAGCACTTGGTGTAATGGAGGAGCCACGGCCTGGGGGAGACAATCAACAGCTTTCAAATTCGACCAATTTTCCACTCAGTGAGGGGGGCCCCTTGTTTGGAACTAGGGATTCAGGGAGATAGACACCGGATCCCGTACTTTTGGGCTCCCAAAACAAGATGCACTATGGGAGCGAGTGACTGGGAGACTACTAAAAATAGAATCTAGGTAATCCAGAATTGTATATATTTGTTAACCTACACTGATCTTACTCTCCGATGGAGATTGTGTTTGTATTTTTCAGGATCCAGCGAGAGAGCTGGGGCCCATCTAACCCTACCAACCAACCGTAGGCCGATAGCTGAGATTCTGGCAAAAGAGGACCCACCACAGTCATATCGTGGAGGATCCAAATGGAACCTCGCAGAGAATGACGGGATGAACAAGGGGCCCACAGCCACAGGATAAGCCAGTGAGACAGAAACCAATGATTTCGACACAAAGACCTCTAAGCTCACAACCTTAAAGCAGCCTTAATACTCATCCACCACGACTCAGGGAACTAAGCGGAAGAGAGGGCGGAAAGATTGTAAGAGCCGTGGTGGGGGAGATTATCCAGAGGCACGGCCAGGAGAACCTGGCTGAATACTAGGCTATCCATGATCCCCTGTCACAAGGACTGATCCAGACGACCCATGGAGGAGGTTATCCAGTGGAGGGGGGAGGGGAGGGCAGTGGGGAATTGGGGATAACAACTCATTGTTTGCCCACAAAATGTTGTAACTCATTATGGACAATAAATTTAAAAAAAAAATGGCTTCCAGAAAAATAAGGTGAAAAAGTCATCTCTGTGTGAACTTTAATCTTCATTCAGTTGAATCAACTAAGAATAATAAAATCATAGTAGAAATGAAAAGCACAATATATTATTTCTTCACTATCAGTTTCCAGAGTAATATTTTACTATTATAATAATTCTGAGTTTGAAATCATATCCAAATCACAGGTTATGAAACTGATGTTTGGTTTAAACAATAGTTTCAAGATTCCTATGCAATATGCAGCATAAGTAGAAGCTATACTCATAAGGACATTTAATAATTATCTTTAATTGTATATGTTTAGTTATAAATATGTGTGGATATGTATATGTGTGTGTAAGATATGCATGTTTTGTCACACACATGTCACTTTTCCATGTGTAGAGGTCAGAGGACAATCTTGGAGTGTTTATCCTCTCCTTCCACCTTCCTGTGAGATAGGATCTCTCTTATCACTACTGCTTGTGCAGTTCTGGATTCCCCTAGCTCCTCTTCCCAATGCCATAAGTGTGTTGGTATTACAGACACGTGTGTCACTTTATGTCCAGCTTTACATGGGTATTGAGGAAAATTGAACTCAGAAAGGCTAGCTGGCAAGTAAGCAACTTTAATAGCTGAGGAAAGTCTCCAGTCCCATATTAGTAAATTTTATTCATTAATAATGTTGAACACTCACTCTATTTACAAAATATGAGTTATGTGGAAACAGACATTGAATAATTAACTTACTTTTGTAAGACATAATTTAGAATGTGATATCCATTCATCAATAGATAATTTGTCCAATTTGGATATAAAATAATAAAGGTCATGAAATTCATATGGAATCACAAAAAGGTCTAAATAGCATAATAATTGTGAACAAGATCACAGATGTCAGCACCACATTTTCTGATTTCCAATGATAAAAAAAGCTATGTAACCAAAGTAATTTTGCTATATTAAAACAGACTAGACATATACCAAATTAAATGAGATTTTAATAAAAACAAATAATTCTATGTTTATACAATTTTCAATCAGAATGGCATGATGGGATAAAGCAGTCTCTTCAATAAATGTTGCAATACTTGGTATTCATTTGGAAAAGAATGAAATTAGTTATATCTTATATTGCATAAAAATGAATTGAAAAATTAAGCAAAAAAAACCCAAAACCATAAAAATTGTAGAAGAAAACACAGAGGAAATTGGTTTTGACATTGAATTTTTAGATATGATCCACAAGGCATATATATTCTTTTAAAGGACTGCTCCACAGGAAGGAATTCACATCTAATACAGTAAGCCAAGACAGAAGCCTGTGGTTTGAAAGTTCATGTGCCCCAGTGGAAAGTCCATTAGTATTGTTCCATTAAACAGATATAATATGCCTTTCAATTTGTATTCTAAACGTTTCTGTTTATGCCCATCTGTGACTGTTAACTGTCAGTTTTGGTTGTGCATGCATGTATGTTTTCTTTTTTGTTGTTTTGTTTTCTTTTCTTTTCTCTTTTTTTTTCGCAGTGGGTGGTTGTATCAGTCAGGGTTCTCTAGAGGAGCAGAGTTAATAGATCAGATTGCAGTAAAAAAGGGGAATTTATTGAGATAGTTTATGACAATCCAACAGTAGTAGTCTTCAGGCCCACTGGCGAAGGAACCAGTAGCTCTTCAGTCCATGTGGCTGAATGCCTCAGCAGTCCCAATCCAGTACTGAAGGCCTGAAGGTTACCTGGAGAGCTGCTGGTCTTCATTCCATAATATCAGGCTGAGGAAACTGGATTTCCATGTCAAGGAAAGGTAGGAGAGCAGGTTGTGAGTGCAGTCACTACAAGAACCAGCAGCCATCAGGAGGAAGGTAGACAGCTTCCCTTCCCCTAAAGCTTCCTTATATCCAGTTACCTTCTGGGAGACCTGCTCACACTGGGGAAAGGACTTGCTCTCGAGGAAGGACTGCCTCCTTTTTTCAATCCTTCTGTAGGCAAACTCAGCGACACTCCCAAGATTACTGTGGATTACTAAACAGGACAAGTTTACAATAAACTTAAACATCACAAGTCCATCCCTTGTCAACTTGACATCAAACCATATCTTCAAACATCATACTTAATTTCCAAATGAAGACAGTAACATGATCATAATTCCACCTAAAATGATATATTTATCCCATGTACAACTGGAAATGCATAATCTCCCCCCAACATAAGGCAAGGTCCCTTAAGGAATGTTTAGTCTCTAATATTTAATAAATTAACTATAAATTCAACAAAAATTAAATAATGATATAATCTCAATAAATAGTAATTACATAATAGAAGAAAACAAAACATTCTTAGCAAAGTAATACAAAATGGCTCACAGCAATTACTGCCTTTGTCTTTGTAACTGGTCGTGTGTCCTTAGCTAGTATTGTGACTACCTTCTTCTATTACCCATTCTGTATTTCCTCCACTTTCAGCAAGCACCTCAGCAGGTCTTGGTTCTTTACCTGGAGGGGTGAACCATACCATACCATACATGGATCTGGGCTATTTATCATACTGCTTTGACTGGGGTATTGTAGTTTCCTAATGACTTTGATAACAGGGCATGGTAATACCAACAGGTTCTCTATAGAGTCTCCTACACTCCAGACATACTCTTCCTTGCCTCAGTTGGAGAGGAACAGTCCAATTTCTTCCTGATAGTCTGGATCAATCACTCCACCCAGTGGAAAGTCCATTGATATTGTTCTATTAACCTGATTTAATATGTCTTTCAAATTGAATTCTAAATATTTCTGCTTATGCCCATGTGTCACTGGTGCTGACAGTCTTGGTTGTATGTATGGGTTTTTTTGTTTGTTTTCAGTGGGTGGTGGTTTCTACAGAGTATATCCAGTCAAGCTCTGAAGAATACATGATTCCATCTGTGATATATTTTCCCAATAATAAATCCTAAATGGAAGAAAATAATCAAAATATATTACCTTCCTCAAGGTTCAAAAAAAAACTGTGAAAGAGTAGATGAAAAGAAGTATAAGAGCTGAAGGAAGGAGTGTTGTGTAGCTATTTCCCCAAATTGAAGTATTACCCCAAGGAGGTAAGAGTTAGAAAGATTCAATAAGCTTGAGAAACATGCAAGGCTAAGAAACTCAGAAAGCTACAAAATACAAAGGGCCTCTTTTTAATATCATGTAAACAGTAAGGAATTTCTGGAGAGAAGAGACTCTCTAATCAGTTGAGCTGCATACAATTTGTTCAGGAAGCTTCAGGGACACAGCTTTCGTGATTATTCATTCATGCTAGGGAGCTTTTTGGTGATGCAGTTCCCTTTGAATCATCTATACTCCTATAAGTAATTATACCCATGGCCGTGGAAACAGCCCCATTAACTTTTTGGTTCACCAAGGTAGACCTAGATAAAATCATTTCTTTAGTCAGACATTTATGCTCTAAAGTGGGATGAATAGATATGTGCTTATACCTGCCCAGGAAATGTTACACTACAAGATAACATTATGATATGAAGCTTTTGTCCAAAAAGGAAAGTATGATGTATGGAATTTGAGAATATTTTGTAAATTATATATCTGCTAAATAGTTAATATCCAAAATATATGAGGAACACACACCTGAACACACACAAATTCAAATAACCCCATTAAAAATGGCAAAGCAACACAGTTGACATTTCTCCAAGGAAAGCATGTAAATAAATACACAACAGATATATCAAAATGAGATCAGTATCATTAATCCTCAAGGGAATACAAAATGACAATGACATATCATTCAAAGTTGTGAGAACTATTGTTGAAATATAACTAGGGCATGAAAAACAAGGAAATATGTGATACACAGTTGGGGATGATACAAACTGTTACTGGCATTATGGAAAACACTGTACAGATTTTTCACAAAATTAAAAAATAGTACTTCTGCCTGATCCAACTCATGCTTCTGGACAGATATTAAAATGCATTAAAATCAAGTCAGAGATATGTGCGTTCCTATGATTATTGCAGCATTAATCCTAATAGCAAGATACAGGAACAACATAAATCTTCACTGACAAAGCAGTAACTAAATAAAATTTGCATTGTAAATACAATAGTATATTATTTAGTATTTTGAAAAAGAAGGAAATTCTGTCATTTGTGAGAATATTAGTGAACATAGAAGTCATGCTAAATGAAATAAGCCAGACACAGAAAGACACATGGCCATCTGGATTTATTTCTATGTAGTATCTGAAATATTCAAACACAGAGAAGCACAAAAAGAATAGTGGTAAGCAAGGAATGAGAAACAGGTAAACATGTAGGCAATGACAAAAGGGCCAGTTTCAGTTGGGCAAGATATGTAAGATCTAAAAATTTAATATATATAATATAGTGTTTATGTAGCTAACAATGCTTCCTTGTATATCTGAAATTTGCCAGCAAGGTAGTTAAGAAGTTTCTTTACCATACCAAAGTAATGATATCAACAACAACACTAATATTAATCACAATTGGGGAGGTATAATGGCAAAAGATTACAGACGTGTTCATGTCTTTCATAGTAGTATAATGGCTTCATTATCATATATATTCCCATAGTAATTGAGGTATATATATTTTCAAAGCCATATATGTATATGTATATATATACATATACATATACATATATGGCTTTGAAAATATCAGCCACACTTCAACAGTGTTTATTAAAACAAGAACCTAGTTCACACCAAAGCAGGTTATGTCTAGATCACTAGTTCATGGCCAAATCAATAGTAGAATTAGTCTATCACTTTACCTTTGCCAAGTGGATTTAAAATTCTGCATACTCTGATCTATTAAATTTACTACTGAAGTGAGAATGATAGTTATTTCTTCCTACTTCTCCGTGTGGGACCACAGTTTTATTAGAATTCTTGCCCTCTGTGCTCAGCAAGGAGCATGATATAATTAGATGAGTATTACAATAGAGACATTGTTAATGGGATTTTAAAAGAAATATTAAAAAAGAAAACCTGCAAGAAGGTCTCTATTAGACTCTGTATAATAAAGGGAAATCTGTCTTTGGGAAGCACTAAAGAAATGAGTGTGATGGGCTGGAGAGATGGCTCAGCGGGTAAGGCACTTGCCTCCGGTGCCTGGGGCCCCTGGTTCAATTCCCCAGGACCCGCATAGGCCAGACCCACAAGGTGGTGGCCCTGGTGCTCTCTCTCACTCTCTTGCTCTCACTCTCTCGCTCTCACTCTCGCTCTCGCTCTCTCTGCTTGAAAATGAATAAATAAAATATTTTAAAAAAAGAAAGAAATGAGTGTGAGTTACTTAACTGAAGGTCAAACAATATGACATGAAATGATATCCCTTGGGGAATACTGTGAATGTAATCATTGTAGATAAGGGATAGGCTTACTGTCAGAGTTGCTTTTGCATATTTCTAATATGAAGATGAAGATGGGAATTTGACTAGCAGAATTAGCCTCTTAATTTTCATATAAACTTGAATAACACCTAAGAATAAATGCTGTTAAACATATTTTGTACAATGGGAGTGTAAAGTTATGAGGCAATCTATAATGGAAATAAGTATTCTCCTATATAGTATTCAGAAAAATCCTCCCTTGAAATACAATTGACTATGCTTAACTTAAATACATCTTTTTGTAAATACATGTAAAAGTACATGAATATTTTTTTAAAAATCAGAAAAAATGTAACTGTATATAATATCACAGTCCACAAAATATTGCTGATAATTGTTGAAGGTTTTTACATTAAAATTCTTATATATTATATGAATGTATTTTATAATATTATATCTATTTTTCTACTTATTAATTTTCATAGACTATTCTAGGTTACTTGAATAGATTACTAGGTTTCATAGACTATTACTAGGTTTTTATCTGTGACTTACTTTTTTATTCCATTACCTTGGAAAAATCACATAAAGCAGACTCAGAAATAATTACAGAACGTTTCATCCAATCAGTCTGAATTGCCTCTAAGGGAACATAAATAAAATTAAGTCAGTTACTTAAAAGAAAAAAAAAACTTACTCAGCACAAGGCTTTACTGTACTTTTTAGGGTGAAGAAGATAACACCCCCCCTTCCAAAGAGGAATAAGTAGGGGCAGAATGGCATGTGGCACAGTGCTTAAAGCCTTCATTTTCAGTCTGTCCTTAGACATTTTAGCCTATATTTCGAATTCCTTTACATTTTCAACAGTTATATGAGGGCAGGAAGAGTGTGAACATGGAATGAGCAGGGATTTAATATTTTTTCCAGATTTTGAATTTTTGCCTCAGAAATTAATTTTATGAGAGTCAGAGTCTGCTCACCTATGGTAACACTAAATTTCCCAAGGTTGTCCCTGAGATAAAATGAGGTCCTTAAGGTTTTTCTTTTTTTTCCTAGAATTTACATTTAAAGGCCATAGGCATGTTATACAAACTGATATGTCTTGAGGATTTCTTCCTATTTGTTGTTTGCTGTATTTTAGAGCAACAGGAAAAAAGTAAACAACAATGCTACTGTGACAGATTCAGGCAAGCTCCATAGACCCCCCCCTCCCCTTTAGTGAGAGGTGTCTAGCTAGAGATCAAACCTAGGTGCTAAAACTGATTGGTCAGGTATGAACCAACCACCTTTCACTCTGCTCACCTGGGGCAGGAAATACTCACTGAACAGATAATTCTGTCTCTTCTTCCCTCACATGGTCTAGCAGAAGGACATAGGTAAGGGCTGGATTTCTCTTCCACATGAACCTTTCCTTCTCATGATCTTTCCCTGCTTGTTTAGCTAAATAGCATAGATTTTGTTAAAACCTCGCTCCACACTGATGGCTGGAGATCTCTGTAACTTCCCATTGTCTTTTAAATAAAGGCTCCCATTATACCTTATAATCTGGCAGTGTATAATTTTAATTCTTTAATTTATACACAAGAATTCGGGTACTTCTTAAGTTCTGAGGTGTATTGGAATTTTGCTGGGTATTATCTAAATTCTAACCCCCAGCTCAGCCCGTTACACTGCTGCACCACAAATATGTCCAACAGTCTTCCTTCTCCTACCGCATTTGAGACTGGATATTAGCTAAGGGATTGTTTGCATAGGACTTAACACTAAGAAATGAAAGATATACTTTTATTACTTTTAATTAAAAAAAAAAAAACCTCTAGCCCAGGATGACCTGGAATTCACCCTGTAGTCTCAGGGTGGCCTAAAACTCATGACAATCTTACCTCTGTCTTGCGACTGTAGGGATTGAAAACATATGACACTATGCCTAGTTTATTTTTAAAATTTTTATAGAAATTAGTAATGTATAACAAACACATCTATGTTATCTCAATCTAAGCATACATGAAAATTGAGTCCTATTCAGTTTTTTTGCATCCCCAGAAGATTTTACTGCCATTTATAGAATAAAAGTTTTATCAATGCACTTAGAAATCTGCTAACATAATTTAAATGAATTTATGCATATATGCATGAGTTACTTTTCTTGTTCCTATGACAAAATACCTGACAAAATCATCTTATTAAATGAACACTTTGTTTTTACTCACAATTTAAGAAGATACAGCCCATAATGAATGAGAAGTTGTGGCAAAGTTCATGATGACAGAAACCTGCAATTATGACTCCACACATGTGGGTAGACCATAAAGTAGAAAGCAGGATTCAGCTCATATTCTTTTGCTTTTTTTTTTTTTTTTCGTTTTTTTGAGGTAGTGTCACTGCCCACCACCCGCAGGGGCAATGATAAAACACACACACACACACACACACACACACACACACACACACACACACACCCCGCATATGGGTGGAAGAATGCGCATTCTCTCTTTATTGCTCTCTCAGATCTCATTGCTCATACCTCCTACCTCCTACCTCATACCTCATATCTCATTGCTTATACCTCATATGCTATATATAAAGAGCTCCTTGCCAATCAGGGAGCTATTTATTGGTCTAGGATAAGAACCTGTGGGCATGATGTGCAAATAGCCTAATCAGGACTACCTCCTGAAACTCATTAAGCCAAGCCCCTCTTGGCAGGCTGTCAGGTGCCATCCAAGACTAAGCCAGGGTGTGCTTCCAAAGGCCCCCAAAGGCTTTCTCCCCTGACAAGGTAGGGTCTCACTCTAGCCCAGGCTGACCTGGAATTCACTGTGTAGTACCAGAGTGGCTTTGAACTCATGGCACTCCTCCTACCTCTTCCTCCCAAGTGCTGGGATTAAAGGTGTGCACCACCACGCCTGGCTTTGCTTTTCTTTTTTATTCAATCTAGGACCCCAGCCCATAGGATGGTGCCTCCCACATTTAGGATGTGTTTTTCCCCCTGTCAGTTAAATCTTTCTGGAAACACCCTCACAGACACTCCTGGAAATGAATCACCTAGGTGATTCAAAATAGTCAGGTTGATAAACTATCACATATATTTTCATGTTTTCTAGTTGCAGTATTAAGAAAATCATATTTTTCCATATATTTCATGGTTACATTAAAACAGATATTCAAATTCTTATAAGAAGCAAGTGACAATATTACACATATGGATTTAAACAGGATAAAAAATTTATTTATATGTGTGAGTTCCATATTTGATCCTTGGTATATAACGGTAAATGAATAAAACTATAGTTATGCAACTATCGTTTGCAAGGCAGTTGCTGCCAGTCTTTAGTGGTATATTTGGCAGTATTAATATCCATTTCTCTCTTCTATTGCTTATATTTCCTCAACATGTTTTGGGGGCATATCTGTTGATATTTTATTTGTTATTAATTTCATTTATAAGTTAGTAAATAATTTATAAACTTATCTTTACCAAGTTCTTTTAGTTTACTTTAATAAATAAACAAAAATTTAGGCTATGTAATATTGGATGAACAAATTCTAAAGCTACCTTTTCTCCTTCAAATTGTCCTTCTTTTTGGAATTGATCCTTGAGGTTTCCTTTGGTCTTGAAATTTTCCCAGAATGATGATTGCAAAATAGGATAGGACAGCGATTTCTCTTCTCTCCCCACCCCACCTCATTATAGCAAGATAAGGACTTGTGAAAAGCTATTTAATACTTAGTTTTTAAAGCAAATAAAAATGTGGATTTTTGACATATATTTTTGTTTAAATTGGGCTCCCCTAGTTATAAACACTGCTAAGCAGAATCATAAACTTCTCTGTCATTATGACAGAAAATTCAGTAAAATATAGGAAATAATTTTACCTAATTCTAAGGGTTTTTGTGAATATAAAATAAGGTAAAATATAGAAGTTAGAGTAATTCTTGATTGATCATAAATACTCAATATGCATTGATTATGGGACAAAAAGAACCACATCTGAACAAATTTCACTTTAACAATCTGAAATCTCACTGGAGGTATCACTACCCACATTTTTCACACACACATAATCTTATTTTCACCCTCCTCCTCTCATCCATTCATTCAGTCACAAAATACTGCTTTATATGCTCAAAATGTAAACTGACTGTCTACAATTTTGCACAATTGGTAATGGTTGTGCAGCATTGAGTTTGATGGTAGTAAAAATTATTTCAATTAACTTTTCAAGAAGTCAAGTGAAGAACTTTTTTTCCTATACAAAGAAGCCTCCAATGCCTAAATGAGCCAACTACCTTGATGCAAATAAAACAGAATGAGATTTTCTATTCACCAGATTTTGATTTTGTTTTTGTTGTTTTCATGTGTGTGTATGACATGTATGTGTATCTGTGTGAATACACAGTTTACAGGAGGAAAAGGTTTATTTCAGGCTTATAGAGTCCAGGGCAACACCATTAATAGTGGACAAAACTGGTTCCCATTTATAAATCAAGGAAAAGAGATACATCATCAACAGCAAGCACAAACTGCCAGAGCTAAAACTGGTCTTTCAACACCTTTGGGCTTGAATGAAGACATTCCCCCAAACATATCTTAGGGCTCAACTCAGTTCCATCCCAAGTGACATGTGTCCTCTAGCAGGAATCTATCTGGCTCAAGTGGCAAGTTTAATCAAAAATTACTGAGTTTATAGAGCCAAACATTCAAACTACCACATTCTGTCCATGCCCCCCATAGACTCATCCTCATCTCACACAGCAAATTGTATTTGGTCCATATTCAAAGGTTCCCATATGTTTCACCAAATTTAAGAATATTCCAGAAGAAAGCCAAATTTGGCGAGAGGGGCAGAGCATGATGGCGGACAAGTAACTGCCTCGCCAGGGCTCTCGTCGAAAAGGTTTGATTCTTCAGCTGGGATCCAAACCCGGGACCCCAGCTGGCACTGAACCCAAACCTACCGTCTCCCCAACTCCGCACTAGCCGGGGGATCAGGTCTCCCCAGCTGCTTTCTACTCGGCAGAGGAACAAAGCGCCACCCTTCCCCCACCCCTAGCTCCTGCTCCCACCTGCGGAATTGTCTCCTCTCCGTGGCTGCCTGAGAGCTCTTGCCGGCTGAGCACCTCTCCCTCCTGGGGACACCTTCCTCCAGCCTCCCTCCAGCGATTATTGGGTGCCCTTCTCCCTGAGACACCCCCACATACATGGGCAGACTCGCTCCTAAGGCAAACTGAACAAGCACGGTTCCCGGAGCACACTCCAGACCGCAGCTGCCTGGCGGCGGAGACAGGCCTCAGGCACCTGGGAACCTCTGCCAGTACTGGGAGGGCAAAGGTAGCTTTGGAGGGCACCAGGGACCACATGCCACTGATAGGAGGGCACAGTCAGGCAAGAAAACACTGAGCTCTATGGTTGGGGTGCAGGGATTGTTTTTACTGCAGCATACCAACTGGGGACAGGGGCCTATGTGGTGGCTCTCAGACTAAACACTCTCATACAGAGGGATCCAGATGGGTAAAGATCTGAGCCTGGCTGGGGGCAGAACACCCTGACTGGAAAGACCTCTGTTTAAGATCAAACCTGGTGATCATTCCTCTGGAAGCAAAGCAGGCTGAACAGCACTCCCCGGGGTGCCTGAGTCCCACTCCCCTACCTAGACATGGGAAGAAATCAAAGGA
>PVHP010049987.1:0-11974 GCA_004024765.1 Zapus hudsonius
TTTGAGACCACCCTGAGACTACAAAGTGAATTCCAGGTCACCCTGGCTAAAGTGAGACCCTACCTCAAAAAAAAAATATGTTAGAGTATTAACTATAAGTATAGTTTTTCACTGCTCATCAGTAATGATAGAGGCCAGAAGGTAATGAGAAGACCCCTTCAAGTGTTCAAAGGAGAAAGCAAGCCTGGTGGCACACCTGTAATCCAGCACTCAGGAGGCAGAAGTAGGAGTATCAGAAGTTCAAAGTCATCTGCCACATAGCAAGTTTGATACCAGCCCTGGTTAGAGACCCTGTCTCTAAAAATGCTAGTGGGATAAAAAAATCAATCTTGAATTGTATGCATAGTTAAAATATGCTCCAGAAGTGAGGGGAAAGAGACATTGGAAATATATGAAAACAGAGAGGACTGGGGCCCTATTTGTCGGGGGGAGGGGACACAGCCCTAAATTTAATAAAGACTAATCTTTGGGACTTTCCTATCCAGAAGCAGGCAAGCTGCTTCTAGAAGCAGAGCCTGAGAGGTGGGAGAGCTAACTCCTGGTACCCCCATCCCAGGAGTGGGCTCGCTGCCTCTTGCAGCAGCCTGAGAGTGAGAGAGCTAACTCCTGGTACCACTGTCCCAGGAGTGAGCTAGCTGCCTCTCCCAGCAGCCTGAAGAAAAAGGAAACTGACGAGTTTAGTTTAAGTCAAATTTAGTAACCCTCCTGCATCTGCTCTGATGTCAGCACTGCTCTGATGTCACTGTGGCTATGGCTTCCTCTGCACACAGGTACCCATTGATACTCTTATTGAATAGCAGTAAAACAGGAATATGTGTATAAGGTAGTGAATTGATTGCATGAGCAAAGGTAAGGGACTTTTGACCTTGGATAATCCTTAAACATTTGTTAAAGGAAGGGAATTAGGGTTTGACCTGCTGGGCTCTGTTGGTCCAGAACATACATACACTCTGATCGCAAGCCCACTGGTTGCCTTCAACAGATCTGTTGCCCATAGTTACTGACCTGTCTTCAACACTATGATCATCACTTCTTACACATATATACTTACTCTGAGATGAGAGTCCAACCAGGCCTCTGAGGAAAGGAGCATAGGGCATATCTTAAGATCATCAGCATCTCTAAACATTGCTTGTCAATACTGGTCATCCATGCTGTTCAGACCAGAGGTACACCGAGGCAGAGGAAACCTAGTCACATTGCTTTAAGTGGGTGGATTATACAGCTGTAAGATTAACTTTAGAGCAAGTTACCAGTAAGGAATTTAGCATCTTACAGCAATAATATCACAAAAGCTATTTGTAAGGTCCATAAAAAATATTCTCAGTTCTTTCCCATAGTTCATCCCCACAGAGTGGGGAGATGGCTCAGAGGTTAAAGATGCATGCTAACAAAGCCTGCTGGCCTGAGTTTGATTCCCAGGACTGACATAAAACCAGATGCACAAAGTAGCACACGTGTCTGGAGTTTGTTTGAAGCAGCAAGAGGCAAGTGTGTCTTTCTCTTTCTCTCTCATAAATAAATAAAATATTTTTAAAGCAGAAAGAAAGCACTGAAAAGAAATGCCACAGAGAAAGTGAGATATGGGACTATTGAGAAACACCAGAACTGTAAGTATATGGATTGATGAAGGACGATTATTGTTTCTTTTTAAAATAGTTGCATTTCTTTGCAAGCAGAGAGAAAGAGAAAGATGGGCACATCAGGGCCTCTTGCCACTTCAAGTGAACTCCGGATCCATATGCCACTCTGTGCACCTGGCTTTATGTGAGTACTGGGGAATCAAATCCTGGCCATCAGGCTTTGTAAGCAAGTACTTTTAACTGCTGAGGCATCTCTCCAGCCCTTCCATTTTCTTAATTACATTAAAAGTGGCTGTTTAAAGTAAATTCTCTTTTTACAATTGTTTATTTTACAATTTGTTATAGTCTTACAACATGAAACACTAGTAGAGGGTTAAAAACATGCTACCAACTTCAATTTCTGGTGTCCAGCATTTATTCTAACTGAATACTTTTTTATCATGCCCACCATTTGCTCATTGCTCACCAAAGGAAAAGAAGAAATAAAATGCATGGTCCTTGACCTCACAGAATTTACCAGGGATGGAGAATCAGCAAAATCCACAATGCTAAAACACCTCAGCATTAGCTGAAAGATAACAAGGAGAGAAATCACAAGAAATGAGGAGATATCTAAGCTCTCCTGGGGCTTACAAAAAAAGGCTTACCTGGAGACATTTTATAAACCAGGAAGAGAAAAACTAGGTTTCTTCTCATAATTACAGCTTGGACTATGGATTTCAGACACACAAGTTGCAAGCCCTTAGTTGGGCATTTTTTATGCAGTGAAATACATAAATATCCACAATGACTCTGTAATGGGGTGAGTTGGGGGTTAGAATTTAGATAGTGCCCATCAAAATTATAATGCACCCCAAAATTTGAGGAGTAACCGGATTCTTGTCTACAAAGTTAAAGAATTAAAATCATAGACAACAAGATAGTAAGGTATAGTGGGAGACTTTATTATTTAAGGGAACGTGGGGAGTGACAGAGTTCTCCAGCCACCAGTGTGGGGAGAACACGTGGAGAGTTTAACAGAACTTATGCTGTTCAGCTAAACAAGCAGAAAGGGGAAAGATCATGAGAGGAAAAGATTCAGGTGGAAGAGAAATCCAGCCCCTCACCACAGGCTGTGGTGGGGGCTGAGGTGACCTTACCGGTCCTGGAGAGTCAGAGGTCCTTTTGCTAGCCTACCATGTGGAGAAGAGAGGGCCTTCTTGTAGGGAAGTTAATTTAAGTTTTCCCCAGGTGAGTCAGAGAGACAGCTGATTGGTTCATACCTGACCAGTCAGTTTTAGCCCCTAGGTTGTAGCTCTAGCTAGACACCTCCCACGCAAGGGGAGGGGTTGTCTCTGCAGACACCTGACCCGTCACAACTCTGATCTGAGTGGGAAAAAGGGAATTAGAAAAGAGATCCAGGAACTTGAGTTGTGCTTTAATCTCATGAACATGGATTGTTCTTACATCCAAAGGAATGAATAATGACTCCTATGCTAACTTTCAGGGAGAACTGAACAAATGTCCATTCCAGAACATTTTTGTAAGTTTTACATTCTGCTTACTAAACTTTGCTTAATCTTTCTCTTTGAAACAATCTTGTGGAACTGTTTTAGATTTATATTTTTCTTTAAATTTTATTCTTAAGGAAAAAATATGATAACAGGTGTGAGGAAGTCATAGCATTAGCAGGAAACCAGCATCACATCATCGCACCAGCAGGAGGGAGGGGAGAAGAGAGAGAGAGGGAAAGAGAGAGGGAAGAGAAAGAACAGCAGACAGGGCCAGGCAGTGACACCTTAAGACCCTCCCCCCCCACACACACACACACTTCATCCAGCAAGGCTTCACCTCCTAAATCCACAACCTACTAGAACAATGCTACCAGTTGGGGGTTAAGATTCAAACACATGAACCTCTGAAGGGCATTTTATATTCAAACCACCAAATCAAGTACTCAAATAAAAGAGGAAAATTAAGATATTTTGTTTATTAATACTGAATGTTAAATAGCCAATATTAACAAGCAGTAAGTCAGTGGAAGGATCTTCTTTAAAAGAGTCTTTCCCCCTTTCTAGTGAATACATTCATATATGCACACACATCCATCTGTACTACTATAAACACTAATTAAAAATTTTGTACTATAATTATTTTAAAAGATGAGGTAGGTTATTAATTACCAAATCAGGAGTTAACCACTCCTGCCATTTAAAATTATAATTTGAGGAGCTATGGAGATGGTTCTGTGGTTAAAGGCATTTGCTTACAAAGCCTGCTGGCCCAGGTTTAATTCTCCAGCACCTACACAAAGCCACTCACAGGCCAGACTTGCAGCAGCGAGAGACTGTCTCAAAGCAGTTGGGGAATAGACAGCTCCTCTAAGATCCACAAGTGTGCCAATGCACACACATGCATACACAAGTAAATAAATAAATAGAATAAAAATGAAGGGCTGGAGAGATTGCTCAGTGGTTAGGGTACTTGCCTGCAAAGCCTAATGACCCAGATTCAATTCCCAAGTACCCATATGAAACCAGATGCACAGAATGGCCCAAGCATCTGGAGTTCATTTTTCGTGGCTGGAGGTTCTGGCACCCCCATTTTCTCTCTCCACCCTCCCTCTTTGCAAATAAATAAATAAAAATATTTTTAATTAAATTTTTTCAGAGATGTAGAAATTTTACTCTGCTGTTTAAATTATATCAGTTGTATTTTAAAGAAATAAAATTAAGATTTTTTTCTATTTTTTACCCTCAAAATTCATAGGTCTTACAATTATCAAACTATTCATGTATATTGTAGAAAAATTTGAAAACACAAAATAAAAAATTTAAGAATTCATAATCCTTTCACTTGGAAATAAACAATGCTAACATTTTTATTTTGGTTTTGGTTTATCTTTTTCTCCATACCTGCACATATTCAAACAATAATGTAAAAAGTTATTCTTAAATGATTTTTTTCTATCATATGGTACTGTTTCTATTTTTTTCTTTCATGAAACATATTATTAAGGATATCTCAAACACATTCTTTTACGTATCTGTCATAATTATCTATCTGCCATTATAGGAGCCAGACTCCCACATGGCCCCAGGGGCTGTGCCTGCCTATAATACATAGAGATAAGCTGTGGAACCAATAAGATACTAAAGAATTAATACGTGACTCAAGGCTAGGTCATAAAAGATATTGCAGCTTCCACCTTGCTTACTTCTGTATTATTCACTACAGAAGAAGACAGCTGACTTATCATAAAGACTCAAGCATCCCTGTGAAGGTATCTACATGCTGAGGAATTGAGGCCTGCTGATAAGCAGCAGTCCTTTGTGTGGTATTTGAGTCTGTCACTATGGAAGGTCCTCCCACCTTGCATAAGTTCTTAGATGAATGCAACCTTGGTGAATGTCTTGACCCCTATGAGGTAACCTCAGAGAGACTCAGTCAGAACCACCTGAGAGCTCAGCTCGAGGGCTCCTGACTCATAGAAGTTATGTGTCTGTGTTGGGGGGGGGGGTAAAATATTTTTAATCCAGGTGTGGAGGTAAGAGGATCAATGTGAGTTTGAGATCAGCCTGGGGCTACAGAATTCCAGGTCAGTCTGGGCTGGAATAAGACACTATCTTGAGGGAAAAAAATAACTAAATAAATAAACATTTATTATTTTACATTTAAAATTTGGGCTAATTTATTGCACATACTTGTTTCTAGTAGTTATCTTGGGTGCCATAAATACTGTACTACCCTAACAAAAACGGAAGATCTGAGTGTGGATTCACAGCAGGAAAAGGGCAGCGGGGAATTGGGGATAACAACTCATTGTTTGCCCACTAAATGTTGTAACTCATTATAGACAATAAATTATTAAAAAAAAAAAAGAAAAGTTTGAGAAATGAAAGTGCAAAAGTATAAGAAAGAAATTATCAGAGTCCTGATGAACTTCAAGGACAAAGCTGGTGAGGGCTTAACAGAAAATCTGAAAAATGTTTTGGATACCTGAAGATACAAGATTCTTATCAGACAGTGATAGGAAATGTAGCAACACACTTGGAAACACAAAGAAATATAACTGATGGCCTGGGTGAGGTAACTAAGGAGGTTTGCTGGCACAGTGGTGAAACAGCTGTTTGGATTCTTCAAGTGCCTTTTAACACTGTGCTGGAGACCCCAGTGCTAAGGAAGAATTGCCAAGAACAAAGAAGTCAAGACTTTTGGATTCTGAAAAATTTTTAAGTTTTTTTAAAAAATTTGTTTATTTAATTTATTTATTTATGTGTCAGATGTGAGAGGGGCAAATGACCTGTCTCACTTCAAGACATAGGTCTTCAGATGGAGAGGAATTATACTTGAAGAGATATGCTAAAAGAACAATCCCTGAAGAGCCTCATCTGCCCCTGGACCCAACTCAGATGGTGAGGTTCTGGACTTAGAGCTGTAAATAGCACAAAACTTTGGGGGACTTGTGAAGGGGTGAGTATATTGTTGCACTGTAGGGACAAGAATCATTGGGGACTGCAGTGGTTGTCTTCTCATTGTTGGGACAAAACACCCATCCAGAAGCAGTTTATAGGAGAGGGTTGCTGGGCGTGGTGGTGCACGCCTTTAATCCCAGCACTCGGGAAGCAGAGGTTAGGAGGATTGCCCTGAGTTTAAGGCCACCCTGAGACTCCATAGTGAATTCCAGGTTGACCTGGGATAGAGTGAGACCCTACCTCGGAAAGCAAAAAAAAAAAAAGAGAGAGGGGGGTTGATTTCAGTTTATAATTTTTAAAAATATTTTATTTGTGGGGGGAGAGAGAATGGGCATGCTAGGGCCTCCTGCCACTACTAACAAACTCCAGACACAGGTACCACTTTGTGCATCTGGCTTTACATTGACATTGCAGGATTGAATTCATAGTGGCAGGCTTTACAGGCAAGTGCCTTTTACTGCTAATCCATCTCTTCAGCCCCTCAGCTTGTAGTTTTGAGGAGTTTTTCCGTAACTGGAGAGAATGGCAGAGAAGACAGCTAGGGTGTCACATCTTGTCACAGCAGCAGGGAAGAAGCAGCAAGAGTGAGCTCGCTAACACCCTGTAGAGCTCCACTAATGAACCTCAAGATCTATCTACATACAGTGACACACCTCCTCCAGCAAGGTTCCACTTCTCAAATTGTCACCAGCTGAGGACCAAGGACTCAAACCAATAAGGCTATGGGGGACATTTCATTCAAATCACCTCAGATGGTTTTTAAACATAACGTAAGGTTACACACTATCACTTTTTATTTAGCATTATACTGGAGTCAGCAGCTTAGAAAAGAAAATAAAAATAAAAAATCTAGCCAAAGGAAGGGTAGGACTGTTTACATCGCAAAGTTCCAGGCACAAAACGGCCTTGATATTCATGATTTCACATGAATATCAAGGCCGTTAAGGTATGCTGCCTGATAAGGTAACATAATGGGAGGAAAAGATGATGACACTGAAACAAAACAGAGACTAATTGAGACAGGGAAGAGATATGGGAAGGGAGAAAGAGGGGAGGGAATCATGTTTTATGGTCTATAAGGAAGCTATCAAAAAATTAAGCCAGGGGGCTGGAGAGGCGGCTCAGCGGTTAAGGCACTTGCCTCCAGTGCCTAAGGCCCTGGGTTCAATTCCCCAGTACTCACATAAGCCAGACCCACAAGGTGGTGGCCCTGGTGTGCTCTCTCTCTCTCTCTGTATCTCTCTCTGTGTGTATCTCTGTATCTCTCTGCTTGAAAATGAATAAATAAAATATTTTTAAAAATTAAGCCAGTTGTGGTGGCACATGCCTTTAGTCCAAACACTTAGGAGGCAGAGGTAGGAGGATTACTGTGAGTTTGACGCCAGCCTGAAACTAGAGTGAACACTGCCTCAAAAAAAAATCTAAAAGGTAGGAAAAAAATTCAATCTCCACAATTCTAATTTGGTTAAAAAAAATGTAGAAATTTAATAGAGTGAAGGGAGACCAGAGACTCGGTCTCTAACCTAGGTGCATTCAGGAGGCTTTCCAGGGATCTAAGTGTGCTCACAGAGAGTGGTGGGAGAAAATTAGAACTACTTCTTGATTGCATCTGACTTAATTCAGTGCATGCAACAAACAAGTTACACAAATACATACAATAACCTTAACTGTAGAGCACGCAAATAACTTTCAAATGTACATGTGGCTGTCTAATTCTTTGAGGGGGAGCTGTTGTTGATTTTGAAATTACTACTCGCAGAAGAAGAATGGAAGATGCTGTGATGGAGGTGGCTTATCCACCTAAACCAACTCATTCATCCGCTAAATCCCGCAGCCTCTCCTGTTCCTCTAGACAGTCTCCTCTGAGAGGAGTATGCGTGGTCTCCTCCGCTCAGCATCCTGCTCTCTGGGATCTCAGCGCACCACTGTGCCATGTAAGAGTTTTGGCTGTTAGCTCATTCCCATGCCTGAGGGTGTGTTCAAGTCCCAAAGCTTGACTGGGTTGCTTCTTGAACCTCACTCATGCAAGGTTACACATTGACTCTCAGCTCTCCATGCTGACAGGGCCCGGGAGCAGGTGGATCCTGCTGCTGAGCCACTATTATTCTGCCAATGAAGCAGGTGCCTGTGGTGGTTTCCATTAGGCTGTGCCACCAATGTTCCCTGCAGAAGACCTCAATGGTGAGGAGAAAAAATTTAACAATCAGAAGAGCCTGTGGGGGGTACTTCCAACAAATGCACAGTACCTCTAGAGCCGCAGATACTGGGTGCAACCTCACTTGGCACTTTATGTCTGCAAACTCCAAGCCCTTGCTGTGCAGGTTATAAACATGTGACCTTCCTGCACGCATGACAAAAACTCCCAAGGCTAATGTGTGTTAGAACATAGAAAAATATTTGGGTGTTCATTCCTATAAAATGACACACTTTGAAAAAGTGAGTGCCACTAAAAGGAGACCCTGCAATCCATACACATGGGAGCCCTGTTGTTTTTCAAAATCAGAGGTGGGGAGGGAGGGAGAGAGAGGGGAGAGGAATGGGTTTCTTCATAGGCAAATTGTCAAAAGCTAAAATGCAGCTGTTCTTGTTAATTGTGCTTTCTCTGAAGTGAATGACAGAGATCATCCCATCCAATTTCATCAAGTAAAGGTGGCACTCAAGAGTGCTTCTCTCTTTGATGGAGAAATCTAAGCTAAAGTTCAGCCACCTTTACTCACAGTAAACTGCAACCTAGACCAACAGGAAACAGAGCCCCTGGGTTTTCAATAGTTACAGAGGTAATACAAGAAGGCTATGATGCCTCAGCATTCCCCATCCACATACATGTAAACATCACGTCTTGGTTCTCCATAGTGTGAATTTCCATCATAGCTTCATTCTTTATAGTCTCCCTATTTGTCTCATGAGACATGAAGCATTCACAAAACAGATTTACAACTGATTTTATTGCAAATGAATATATAACATTTCAGATTTGGTGAGTCAGAAAAAGTCTGAAGTGAAATAAAAATAGTATATTGTGAACTTAAAAAAAATTGAAGATCATAGCTCTATAGATAACTCCAGAATAACAAATGGGAATGAAGAGAAGAGGGACTGGATGAACATCCTTTTGGGAAGTCAGAGATATTTATAATTCTCTGGGAGTTCTGCTGAATTTGAAAGCATATGTCTCCGTTCAGGATTGATTTAATTCAGCCACTATGTGGCTTGCTCTGAGCGCAGAAGTGGTGATACACAGTGATGCAGTGCACATCTCTCAGAAAAAAAGAGTCTAAGATGACATTTTTGCTAACTTCCTAGCACAAGGAAATAGTGGGTGACTGAATGGAGAGCTGATTACAGGTCCTATATGAAGCCATGATAAACCCTAAATAATATCAAGCATCAAATGACATTTTAAAGCCATATTCCCTTACATACCTGAGCACAGCAGATTTACATCCCTGTTTATGTGTTGCTTATGATAATATTAAAGTTCGCCTGTTTTCCCTGATGCCTAGATGAAGTTGTGGCTGCAGGACATGATGGGCAGCAATATAAAAAAGGATTGAAGGAGGCTGTTTGTGGTGGCGCACGCCTTCAATCCCAACACTCGGGAGGCAGAGGTAGGAAGATCGCCGAGCGTCCAAGCCACCTTGAGACTACATAGTGAATTCCAGGTCAGCCTGGACTACAGCAAGACCCTACTTTGAAAAAACAAAACAAAAAACGAAAAGGATTGAAGGTCCACAAGTGTGAGAAATTTTATAATAGACAGGAATATCCGGAGCTCTTAAAGGTAATGCACCTTCTCTCTCAACCTTCTATTCCTCCTCTCTGCTCTGTGCTTATTTTCTTTTATTTTTCAGAACTTACATATGACTTCCACATTTTATAATATGGAATATGTTTGTTGCAATCTTTATGGAATTATGGATCATGGAAGAAGAGAAAGTTTTGTTTTTATTGAGCCCCTACCACAAGCTATATTACCTAAGTCGTCTCTTTTAATCTTCTGAGAACACTGACAAGAAAGCATTTTGTCATCAGATTTGATAGGAGAAAGCCAATGCTTGAAAGTATCTATATAACCAATATAAACCAGGGCTATGGGCACCCACATGCCTTTTGTTACCAAAGATACATGAGGTTAGGTCTTACATTACTAGATATGGGTCGTAAGAGCTTTCTAAGGAGCTAAGAAGTTACATCTGTATTCAATGTCATGCCTGCAAAGAAGAAAATGCCCTGTTGTCAAGAAATGTAAGGAGGCTGGAGAAACAAGGTTCAAGGAGCGGTGGAACTGGAGACACTTATCAGCCTGCAGCCCCATAACGAGGCCTGCTTTTTACATTAGCATAACTTCACTGGACTTTGTCTTTGGCAACGAGTACCAGTTGATTAAGGGTTAGAATCCCATCTTGTTCAAATCACTCTTTGTCCCAAGAAGATGTGGGGAAGCCTCTCAAACTTTTCTCCAAAGCCACGGACTTATCTTCTGTTGCAGTCAGCTTTCTAGTTGCTGCACAGGAAGAACCCAAACAAAAGCAGCTTGTGGAGGAATGGGTTTATTTGGCTTACGGACTCAAGGGGAAACTCCATCCTGGCAGGGAAAGCGATGGCATGAGCAGAGGGCTGGACATCACCTCTGCCACAGCACTGCAAACAGCGGCAGGAAGGTGTGCCAAATACTGGCAAGGGGGAGCTGGCTTATAACCCCCATAAGCCCGCCCCAACAACACAGCTCTAGTGAGGTTCTAATTCCTGAATTGCCATCAGCTGAGGATCAATCTATCAGAACACATTCATTTGTTTGTGGGGGACACCTGGATCAAACCATGACAGTCTGCCCCTGGCCCCCACAAACTAATAATCATACATAATGTAAATACAATGTATTCAGCTCAACTCTTAAGTCCCCGCAGCTTTCAACTGAGCCATAATACCAAAAATAAACCTGTAATGGCACAGAACATTCACAATGCAAAACATGAGGCACAGCAAAAACAGATTGACCAATACAAGATTTTAAACAAACAGGGCACCATCAATCTCTAACTATAAATTCAATGATTCTAACCAATAACACAAGCCTCTTGGAGATTCAATTCCACCCCTCCAGCTTGGCTACTCACAGTCCGGGAAAACATCATCCGGTGCTGGCAGCTCGCCTTGGCACCCATCCATAGTCCTGGAATTCTTTGGGTCTCCATTGCAACCCACAGTTCATCCTCATGGCTCCATTGGGCTCCATGCAGGCAACCTAGCACACCTGCTTCACATGCCGATGGCCATTTTTCAAAAACAAAACTGTGTTGCAAATCCAATGAACCTCTCTTTCTAACCAAGCTCCATTCCACAGAACCAGGTGGGCTACCAACTTGTTAATCCAGGGGGGATCAAAGCATTCAGGCCTCTTACTTCAAAGAGTCCACATTCTTCCTGTTGTTCTAATGCAGACCAGCTGGCCCAATCTCAGTGGTTGTAATCTCTCAAACAATTGCAGGTGAACAGGCAGCAGTTTCGACCCAAAGATCTTTCTTTCTGTGCCATCTCCATCTGCTCACACCAGTCCATCTTTACGTAAAACAACCCTGCACAGGTTTCCAGGACACAGGTAGGCAGAATGCAGCAAGCCTCACACACAAACTGCTTCTGGCACAGTCCTGACAAAGTTCTTTCTCACCCTCATAAGCCAAACCTCACAGTCCATAGTTCTCATTACATTCAGGTCTTTAAACTCTGACCAGAATGAGCCAATACGCTGTACTTACAGCACTGCAAGGCACCTCTTAGGACAAGCTTTCCAATCTGTCCACATTCCTTCTGCAGATCACTTCCAAAAGCCCAAAGCCACAAGATCAGGGTTCTAGCAGCAACAGATGACCCCACGTCCTGGTACCAAAACTGTTGCAGTCAGCTTTCTAGTTGCTGCACAGGAAGAACCCAAACAAA
>PVHP010049988.1:0-11960 GCA_004024765.1 Zapus hudsonius
GCTCCTAGTGCTGGGATTACAGGCAGAAGTCACACTCCTAGTGCTGGGATTACTAGCATCATTCTCCTTTTCTCGTCATTGGACAGCCATGTGGTACTGACCTCACTGTCTTAACCCAGTCCTGCCTCCAGTTTCTCCCTCTTGCTCGCCCGCCTATGCACCCTTCCTAAACTCAGCTCTGCTTACGTGTGCATCTCAGACTGCTTAGACACCATCGCCTTCAGATGTGGTGGGTCCCAGCTTCCTTCTCTTCTTGGCTGTCTCCAGATCTGGATACACTATAGCTCAATTCCTCCTCCCACCTCATTCCCACTATTACTGCCATGGATTTTGGCTCTAGTTGGACAGTATCCAGATAGTCTTCATACACAGGCCTTTTCTTTTCATCCCAAAGGTCACTGCCCCTGTATCCTTCCACCCTCCAGCCCCATGGGCTCTTGTTCCAATAATTTCCCACCAACAGGAAGATTGTTATCTTGCAAGAGAGAGAGAAAGAAATTTGAATTCGGGACTAGGTGAAGAGGCTGCTTTAGTAGCCCAGGGTCAGAAGGAGGCAGGTGTTTAGCAGGTGGAAAGAAAACAAATTGTAATTGCACATACTTGTGTGCTGGCACCTCGCTAAGTGCTTTATGCATACTAATCATTTTCTACTCACCAAGGGATCATTAGCCCTATTATCTGGAAGAGCAAATTGAGGCCTGGAGAGAGTAGCAACTCACTCAAGGCCGTATCATTAGTAATTGCCCAGCTGACACAATCCAGATGTGTTTCATTCCAGTCCATGTTCATACCCAATATGCTAAATACTTTTCCTGCCACATCCAAGGAGATGTGGGCAACAGATTCCCCTCAACTCATCAGGGCTTTAGTTCTCGACCTATAATGAAGTTACGAAAAGAACTTAGATTTTTGTCACCAGAGTGACCCGGGCTCAAATTCTGTCTGTCTTCTTTGTATGTCATGTCCCTAAGATTAGATGCCCTCATTACACATTGGGAATACTAACATCTTCATGTGGTGTCCATGAGGATGACATGTGTCCAAGGAGCCTCAGACCCTTGCTCACAGCCTGGGTCACAGCAAGTTTTCTGTAGTACCCCATGTGACATGATTTATTTCTCTGATTTGTTGAGAGCAATGACTTCATCACAGTCACCCCTAGGTCACTGACAGTGCTCAGAACAACATAGATGCTCAGCGAAGGCATGTGGAGTGGAGCTCCATGTCACCTCTAAGTGGTCACCTGGCCTCGCTCAGCACCTGCTTGGTTGTCCCTAAAGTTAGAGGTGTTTGAAATGAACTTTTCTGTTTCTTCTGACTACACTACTCTTTCATGCATTTCAACAAACATCTACTGGGTATCTACATGTGTTGGGTGGCCTACCAAGAACTGCGGATATAATGGTCTTGAACTTTGTTTCCCAGTAACAAAACCCTGTCTTAGCCTGGGGCCTCAGAGCCAGGACTTTGCTGTCAACATTGGATGTGGGCGGCTTGGTAGAGTTGGAGACTATCAGATATTAATAATTTAGTGAGAATATCTTCCTCCACCATTTCTCAACTCTTCTCTTTTCATAATTCTTGTTGGGCAACATGATTATGAGGTAAAGAAAGGTGAGGCTCTAAAGTTGTGTTTGAGTATAAGGTGCTTCTTTTGCCAGCTTTATTACAAAATTCACCCATACAGAGGATATATTCCAATAACTTTTAATTATATTTACAGTTTCTAGTCCTAAAACATCCCCAATAAAGCAGCAGATTCCCTTTCACGGGATAGGCTAAGTTTTAGAAATTCTACTTTCTTTATTTCCCTTTCTATCTCTGATACCCCAAGGGATAGGCTAAGTTTAGTAGCTTTGCCCAAGCTAAGCCTCAGATTTCCTCACCTGCTCAGTGTGCTGCACCAGCTGTCAAGCTGACAGGATCGAGGAGAATCCTGTGGGTTCTGTGTCTTAATTACCACTGACTTTCATTTGAGAAGTTGGCATGAAACACAGCCAACCGCAGAAACCCTGGGGAGACTCGCTAAGGGAAACTGGTACCTCCTGCTGTCTGGGTGGCACCCACGCATGGCCTCGCCTAAGATGGGCCAGCCCACACTTCCCACTTCTGTTTTCTTCTCTCCTTCCTCCCTCAGGACTATCATCCCTTCTTTATCGGGTCTTCAAAGGAGCTGCTGCCACAAAGCCTGCTCTGCAGCTTGCCTCCTCGTCCACCCTGCCCTTGTTTGTGGCTCTCCTCTCTCTTTTTAAAATTTGATTTTCTTTTGGATAATTCGTACATATATAGAATAATAGTCTTTAACCATAACTGTTGTAGTCAGCTTTCTAGTTGCTGCTCCAAAAGAACCCAAACAAAAGCGGCTTGTGGAGGAATGGTGTTAGGTCGAATTCAGGCTTCACCTTGATCCTCTTCCCCAACCGCCTCAAGAGAAGTATCATCAAGAGTCACAGATAAAGACTCTCTCCTAAACAAGAGCCACACTGGCTGTATCTCAGTATGGCCCAAGGGATTATCCTTCCTGATCCTGAGAGCATGTGACCACCTGAGCCCTCCACCCAACCTCGTGTGACCACCTGGGCCCCAACCTGAACATTTTCCCCTTAAAAGCCCTGATCTGAACTTGCCTTGTGCTTTTTCGCCACCTTTGGTGAAAATAGCCTGGCAGCTCGCTTTTCCTCCTATTAAAACCTTTCCTTTCAGAGTGGTCTCTTGTGGTCATTTCCATTCTAACAAATGGGCTTAATAGGCTTATGGACTTGAGGGGAGACTCCATCCTGGCAGGGAAAACGATGGCATGAGCAGAGGGATGGACATCACCTCCACCACAGCACTGCAAACAATGGCAGGAAGGTGTGCCAAACACTGGCAAGGGGAAGCTGGCTTTTAACCCCATAAACCGGCCCCCAACAACACAGCTCCAGCAAGGTTGTGAAACCCAAACTGCCATCAGCTGAGGATCTGTCAATCAGAGCATATCTGTTTGTTTGTGGGGGACACCTGGATCAGTGACAATAACTCACTTCCCCATTAATTTCTCTTCTCCTCCCACTTCCGATAAACCTCTTTCTTTTCCCAACTAGCCCCCTTCCTGCTTTTTTGTCTGTTTTTTTTTTCTTTTGTGACCCACTGAATTCAACTCGGGTAGTTTGCATGAGCATGGGTGAGAGGTTATTTACTGGAGTGTAGGCAATTTACTTACTAGTGGCTACACTACTGAAGAACCTGACTCTCCTACAGAAACACTAAGAGCCAATAGCTTCTCTGGAGGGCTGTACTCCATCCATGGTGGGTTCAATCTTGTGTCAGGAAACCACAGATGCTGTGAGTTCATGAGGGTAATGGTCATGTGTCCAGATGACAGCATTCCACAGCACTCTTCCCCATCCTCTGGCTCTTGCATTCCTTCTTTCCCCTCTTACATGATGTTCCCTGAGCCTTGGAGGGAGTGATATTGATATCTTATTTAGGGCTGAGCACACCATAGTCATTTATTCTCAGATAATTGTCTCTACATTAACCTCTGCCCACTGCAAAAAGAAACCTCTGATTGAGGCTGAGAGCAGCACTAATCTATGGCACAAACGTAAATATTTACATAGCATCAGTAGTAGGCCCCACTCCTCCTCCCATCTGGGACCTGTGACCTCCCCAGCCATAGGCTATTGATCAGCTTTAAAGTACTAGGCAAGAATTCCCTCAAATCCAATGAAAAAGCAGCTGGTTACCCCCACAACAGTCATGCCACTATTGTATCAGTGGGCACATCTTGCCTGGCCGGTCAGATGTAGTCTTTGGATGACTTTGTGCCCCTCGCAGCCTCATGGTACCTGGCCAGCAGGAAGGAGGGTTCTAGTTCATCGCCAGCTTATTTCTCTATGTTCTGTAGCTGAAGCAAGGGGAATCTTTAGCAATAGGAACTTACCATCTAGTTTTGGTAGACAACCAAGAGTAACAGCAATGCCTGTGTTGTTTAGGGTTCTCTTACCAACGACTCTCAGAGAGGTATCTTACTCTTGACACTGGGGGCCCATCCTCAGAGCCAGTTAGCCTTAGACAAGAGGGCTTCAGGAATAGCCATTGAGGTGAGGGCTGGTGACTGCCCAGCAAATCAGAGCAGTGTGTGTATGTATATGTACATGGGTACTGGGGATACAGTAGAGCCCAATTATGTGTATGTGTGAGTGTGTAGTGTTTAAAGAGGGTGAGAGCCAAGGAGGAAAGCCAAGGCAGGCTCGCTCTGAATAGGGAAGCCTGAGACCCCCCCTCCCCTCATGGGGAGGCAGGGAGATTTTTTTTTTTTCCGAGGTAGAGTCTCACTCTAGCCCAGGCTGACCTGGAATTCACTATGTAGTCTCAGGGTGGCCTCGAACTCACAGTGATCCTCCTACCTCTGCCTCCCAAGTGCTGGGATTAAAGGCGTGCGCCACCACGCCCAGCACTGAGGCAGGGAGATTTATCAGTCTCCCAGGGAACCTCGGAGGTTTCAGGGGCCTTGGATCCAGAAAGCTTCAGTAGCCTATGCCCTGCCCCCCACACGAGAGCTATTTGGAGGTGGTGGTCATGGAAGAGGGTCTTTGAATGTAAGACCTGGTCATAGCTAGGTCAAGATGCCAGAGAGGGGGTTGGCAGAAACCTTCCAATGGAGGGTACCAGTGGCTGGTGCCAGATTCTGCAACCTGTAAGGAGACAGGATTCCCCTGGAAGATGAGCAGCTGGAGGACCACCATACTGATTGGCCATTATCAGAGTCTGCAGGAAGGCAGAGTGCCTGGCTCAGGAGCAAGGATGTGAAGTCCCCCCTTTCCAGAACCGTGAGAGCCCTCTTCAACAAGTCTTCTAGGAGGTCAGGCTCAGCATGACGAGCCGAGAGAGTCAAGGTTCATCAGGAACAGCATGGGGGTGGCATGCAGGAGAGGAACTGGAGAGGAGTCGCCTCCAACATGAATGACAGGGTTCCACACCAGTATGGGAAATGTGTCCATGAACTACTGCAGAGGGATGACTGGTCCTGGGTGGTGCTTAGCCGAGGCTTAATGCTCTTTAGGGCTCAGATGCTCTGACAGGCTGTTCTGTTTGGAGTCAAAGGAGTGGGTTGGCATTCTATATTATCTGTGTATCTGTAAATCATTGTTTCTATGTCTCTATGTCTATCATATGACTGTAAAATTTTTCGTGTGTGTGTGTGTGTGTGTGTGTGTGTGTGTGTGAGACCTCTGACTCTTTTCTTTACCCACTGACCTTGGGAATGGAGTCTACTCATAGTACTTCCTGCCAATGTGATTTAAATGTATTTTTTTCTGGGCCTTTTAGCTACCGAGTCAATAATTTCAACCCAGTTCACATTTCTTTATACTAAATTGTCTCTCTTGACACAACTGGACCTTGACTAATATACTCTTCTGAAATGCCAATTTAATAATAAATCAAATCTCTATGCTGGACTCTGAATTCCTAGAGGGCAGCCACTAGGTCCCTGGGACAAGTCTAGCATCCATCAAAGTAAGAGGATGCGCAAAGCCATCGTAAACACTTTCCTCTATGCTAGGCTGGAGCAGGGTCTTATTAAATATTTGCTGGCTGAATGGAACACAGATGTGGTGAGGAATTAAAAAAAAAGTTTCGTTTTAGAACAAACAGGGCTTGGGCTTCCCCTCTCCCCCCAAGATAAGGTCTCACTGTAGCCCAGGCTGACCTGGAACTCACTCTGTAGTCCCAGGCTGGCCTCAAGCTCTTATCTCCTGAGTGCTAGGATTAAAGGTGTGTACCATCATGCCTAACCTGAGGCCTGAGCTTTTAATTCTAGTCCTTCCACTTACAAGGCAGAGTGCCACTGTCCTCCTTCCCTGTCTTTCTCTGGAAGGTGAGGAGATCCCATGAGGGCTGTTGTAAGAACTCAGAGTGATGTTGCAAAAGGTGGAAGAACCTACATTGGATGGTTTCCAAGACACACACAATGTGTTAAAAGGACACTAAGCTGATATTCTAATCAGGTTCCAGGGAAAACAAGAGGCACGAACTACCCAGGAAGGTTAAATTGTCCCTAAATGATCAGAGAATTAAAGGTGTTTGCTTGTGAAGCCTGCTAGCCTGGGTTCAGCTCCCCAGTACCCAAGTAAAGTTAGATGACACATGCATCTGAGTTTGTTTGCAGTGGCAAGAGGCCCTGACACACTCTAGTTTCTGTCTTTCTCTCTCTCTCTCCCACTCTCCCTGTTGTAATCAGCTCACTTGCCCCTGGGATGAATCTCCAAACCAGGCACAGTTATGGGAGGAAAAGATTTATTGAGACTTCAGATCCGGGGGAAGGTCCATAATAGTGAGAGGCTGGTCCCTTTCATAGGTCCCATCACCAGCACCACACAGACAGGGACGAAGGGAGACAGGGAGAGAAAGAGATTTCTTTCCCCTTTATATAGCCTTAGGGTGGGGTCTTGAAACCCTATCCCAGACTTGTTGGCTTCCCGAGTCTCTGGAATTTCCTTCCTGCACTGCCCACACAGGAAAGGATGTTCACTTCTAGCTTCCCTGAGTCTCCTTACATCCTGCCTCCTACTGAGAGGGCTGCCTTACTGTGAACAACCTCAGAGACCCACCCAAGATGATTTAAAATATCACGTTGACAACAAAACCTAACCATCACCCCCTCTCTCTTTGCAAATAAAATAATTTTACAAATTGTCTATGAAGAGGAGATCAATGGAAGGCCCTTTTGTGATGAAGTAACAGGAAGGAAAAGTCAAGGCTAAAAGCTTTTCTGAGAAGGTTCCAAGCTGTTGCAGTCGGCTCTCTTGTTGCTGGCAGAAAGAACCCAATCCAAAGCAGCTTGTGGAAGAAAAGATTTATTTTGGTTTTTAGACTCGAGGGGAAACTCCATGATGGCAGGGACTACGATGGCATGAGCAGAAGCTGGACATCAGCTCCTGGCCAACATCAGGTGGACAACAGCAGCAGGAGAGTGTGCCAAACACTGGCAAAGGGCAGCTGGCTAGAACATCCGTAAGCCGGGCCCCAACAACATACCTCCAACAAGGTTCCAATTCCAAAATTGCCATCAACTGGGAATCAAGCATTCAGAACACACAAGTTTATTGGGGACACCTGAATCAAACCACCACACAAGTTTAGGAGGAGTTTGGGGACATTTGAGGAAGCCAGTGACCACAGAGGGCTAATCAGCTCACAAACCCCAGCATCCTTCTACATGCCAGGCCCTGCGCTGGGCTCAAGCAGGCAGAGAGGCCTAAGTGAGAACCTTTGCTCTCAGAATGCCTTCAGTGCATTTGGCTTTTGTCCTCTGCCAGGCCCCCAGCTGGGTGATGTTCAGCGGGGTGGTGAGGTGGGCTCTACCACCACTTCTACCCCAACACCATCATCATATCAGGCTCAATCAAAGGGCTTTAGAATGGCAGGAGAGTCCTATGAATACCCAAAGGTCTTTGGGGTCTCTCAGTGGCCTTGTCGGGGGCTAGGTAGCCTCCCAGTGCTCCCAGAGATGCAGCGGGTGCCCAGGACCCTGTAATGTATCTCTCCACTGCTTCTGTGCCTGGCATTGGAATACGCGGCTTGCAAGTGAACCTCCCTGTGGGTGTGTTGTTCACTGCCAGTGTGCTGAGGACGTAGACGGGTCATGCTCTGTCCCTGCTTTCAGCAATTCATGGTCCAGTGTGACAGAGAGGCCGCAGATAAGCAGCAGCATAACCTTACATGTGTCCCTTCCAGTAGCCTTCTGGGGAGTCACCTCTGGGCTAGGTACCCTGCAGCATGAGAAGGCAAGGAAGGGTGAATCAATTAGCTTTTCTTCCCATCCATCTTGGCTGTTTTGCAAAATGACACCGATACCTTCTCCACGAAGCCAGTAGATCCCCACCGGCTCTAGCTTCCAGCTAAGCGCATCACTCCTTTTTGGGGCCCTGGTCCCTATGGATGTTGTTCAGAAATTTACCCGACACTTGGCCAAGACCAAAGACCTGGGGCCTGCTCGGTCAGGAAGCTGCTGCCAGCCCCATGACACTACTCTGTCTTCTCACGATTCTGCTGAGAGTCTAATTTCACACATGAGGTATTGAGGGCTGACTCGGAGTTATGAAATATTTCGAGACAGAAGCAGGACTAAACCCAGGTCACTGTGACCTCAGATCCTGCTACAGAAGATGGGTCAGGTGATGTGAGAGTACAGGAATCCTAGGCTATTATCCGTGTCACACTCTCCATGGGCTTTCTGCTAGAGACAGTCACAGAATGTTACAACCAGGGAAGGTTGGACTTACTCTGGGGAAAACTGGTTTCTTTAAGACCCAAACAGGAGTCCAGAGAGTGAAAGGACCCTGCGCATTCTAAAGCTCTTTGCACGAACTTGTCATACGACAGTGATAGCGTTGGGGTGATGGAACTGGAGGTAAAGCGATGGAGGTGGTGGAGGTGGGGGTAGACGTGTTGGTACCAGTGATGTTGGTGGCGATTCTGGCAGTGCTGGTGGTAAGAATGATGGTGGTGTTGGTGCTGCTGATGGGGTATTAATGGTGCTGGTTGAGGAGGTGGTGGTGGCCCTGGTAATGGGTGCAGTGGTAGAGATGGTGGTCCTAGTTGGTGATGGTTAGCAGTTTGGTGGTGATGTGGTGTGATTTTGGTGAAGGTGGGGATAATATAATGCTGATGGGACCATAATGATGGTTACAGGGAAGGCATAGAAATGCATAGTGTATAGGACTGGGTTTAGGCTGACTTGAGTTCAAATCCCAACTCTACTACTGTCATAGTTCATTTTCTGTGACTGTAACAAAATGTCTGGACTGGGTAATTTACAAAGAAAGAGATTGTTGTAGTTTGTTTTGCTGGGATAAAGCACCAGACCAAAAGCAGATGATTGGAGCAAAGTGTTTGTTTTGATTTACAGTCTTGAGAGAAAGCTCCATGATGGCAGGGGAAAGCATGGCATGAGCAGAAGCTGGACATCACCTCTGCCACAGCAGGACAATAGCAGCAGGGGAGTGAACTGAGCTCTGGCAAGGGGGAGCTGGCTGGAACAAAAGCCCACCCAATGACACACCTCCTCCAGCAAGGCTCCACCTCCCAAAGTGCCAACAACTGGGGACTAAGCATTCAGAACACATGAGTTTATGGGGGACATCTGATTCAAACCTCCACAGAGATTTATTTAGCTTGCAGTTCTGAGAGCAGGGAAGTCCAAGATCTGGTTGTCATCACTGGCAAGAACCTTGTGCTGTGTCCTGTGTCATAACACGGCAGGTGGCATGACGTGACCACAGACCACGTGAGGCTGGTGAACCTGCATGGGTTGAGGAGGGAAGAGACAACGGACTGGCTCATGGTGTAACCACCTGCTCTTTGCAAACTAATCAATTATCTCAATAGTCAGACAAGAAAAACATGAATCTCTCTTAAAGGTCCCACTTCCCAACAGCACTGTATCGGTACCAAAGGTCAACATGAGTGTTGGGAATAAACCCAGCCGGACCAGCTACTTGCTACAGCCCTACAGACAAGTTAGCTACTTCTTTTCCTCAGCTCTTAAGTGAGAAGACTTCTCTGGGTCCCTGATTACTGGAGTTGGCTGTGGTGGTATTTCGTGGATGGCTTTGTAGACAAGTGAGACCCCATCAGACAGAGGCAGAGGCAGAGGCAGAGGAAAGTGTTGAGGGAATCATCCCTGAGGAAAGGCACAGTGGCGGTGTCTTTGACCTCCCCAATCACCCCAGGAGGAGTGAAGGGCCAGGGGTAGCGGAGAGGGGTCTGAACATCCTAACTGGGTAAAAACAACAACAACAACAAAAAAAACCCATCTCCTTATTCTCCTTATTTAGCCACTTATGCTAGTGTTGCTTTCAGCTGAGACCTGAAAACAGAGAAAATGCCACCTACTACACAGAGTTCAGAAAGCTTTTGGCCAAAGGCCAGACATACCCAAGGTTAACACTGTTTTTTATCTCCAGTGGAGGGAGGGAGGAAGGGTGGGAGGGAGGGAGGGAGGGAGGGAAGGAGAGAGAGAGAGAGAGGAGCGGAGAGAGAGGAGAGAGAGAAGAGAGGAGAGAGAGAGGAGAGAGGAGAGAGGAGAGAGAGGAGAGAGGAGAGAGAAGATAGAGAGGAGAAAGAGAGAGAGGGAGAGATAGAGAGAGAAAGAGAGAGAGAGAGAGAGCTTGACCTTAACTGGTTTGAGCTGGTTTGGGATTTTAATCATGGATAATTTAACCGTAAATTAATTTCATCTGTGTCATTAGCCTCCCCTACCAACTCAGAAGAAAGTTCTAACTAGTCCAAGGGGAAAATCAATGTATTAGGAGAATCTGGGAGTCTGGGGAGTTAGCTTGGTGGGTAAAGTGCTTGCTGTGAAGACCCCAGCACCCAGGTAGTGTGTATCTGGAATCCCAGCACTCCTACCAGTGAGATGGGAGGCAGAGACAAGAGGCTTTCTGGAGGCCTCGAGACCTAGCTAGAGACATACATAGAGGCAACCAGCAGAAGACCTTGCCTTGAACAAGGAGGAAGGCGAGTACCAACACCTGACGTCCTCTGGCCTCTACAAGCGCATCATAGCATGCGTTCCCCATCTCCCCCCAAACACACCCAACAATTTATAAAAGAAGAACGGTATGGGGAAGTTTCCAGGCCAGAAGATGCCTTGAGTGATGAGACCTATCCAAGGCCTGCTGTGCAGTGAGGCTCAGGAGGGAAACCCCTCTGGTATTGTCACCTGGTCACCTGGCCCCAGGCTTTGGTAATCCCAGCTGACTAGGTCTGCATGACTCTTTCAAGGAGGACTGAGCTACTGAGCTAGCCTCAGCACACGCTCACGCTTAAGCAGCCTGGCATGGGTGCTCATGTCCTCCCGAGCCTCCTGCCAGAGCTCCAGGCTTGGCGAGAAGGGAGTGGGGGAAGGCCACTCCTGTGCTGGCAGCTACTGGGGTTTAACCCAGGAGTGTCACCTAGTGTGTTGGTGGTGGGGTACAAGTGGAGGCCTCGGAAGGAACACCTCACCTGGTGCTGGGCATACAGCAGCCAGACAAGCACAGAATCCCCTCTTCAAGGAACCTACTTTCACGTGGGCAGAGTCGAATCAGAAAGACAGAAAGATGCACGACTGACAGATGCGCAGACAGACACGGACATCATGACAGACGGACGCTGGTACTGCGGAGGAGACGAGCTTAGGGCTGGAAGATAAGGAGGCTAGGTCAGGGCGGAGGGGTAGCGGGGAAGGGGTGAGCAGGGGGCTTCAGGTTCCAGAAGGACCTCCCAGTGTGTGTTCATGCATAAAGGCGCGCCTGTGCCCTGGGCACAGCCAGGCACTCAGCAGGGTGAGGGAGACAAGCAAAGCTAGAGAGGAATCTGGTTCCAGAAGGCCTCAAAGGCTAAGCCATTGTTGAAAGTTTGTTCCCCCCTTCTCTTCTGCCCACCCCTCCTTTTCTGTCCATCCATCTCCCCCTTCTCATTTCTGTACCCTTCCTGAATGCCTAGTATGTGCTATGCTAGACACTGGTATGGAAGTCAAGCAAGGCTTTGTCCCTGTCCCCAAGAGTGACCTGACATTATAATACTGCCTGATTATAAAGTGTGGGAAGAGCAATACTGGTGATCATCAGCTTGGGGTTTGTGAGGGGCTCCCAGGAGGAGGCCATAATCTGAGCCATGTCCCGGGACTGAGCCTGTGAGAAAGAGGGCCAATCACTGTAGGGGCAGAAGCACCATGGGCAAACTCTGGAGCAGTGGCTGCTGGGTGGAGGACAGGAGCCTGAAGGCTGGGCTATGGCCAGGCTGACACAATGGTACCAGTACTTCCAGGAGGACATGTCAACACCTACAAGAAGGACCCAAGGCTACTGCCAAAGGCTGTGCTGAGCCGGAGAGAGCTGAGTGCCAGGCTACGACAAAGGTGAAGGTAACAGCACTCTTGGTTGGATCAAATACAGATTAAGCAAGAGGGTGAACTTTGTTCCATGGAG
>PVHP010049989.1:0-11904 GCA_004024765.1 Zapus hudsonius
TTTTTTGTTGTTGCTGTAGTTTTTTTTTTTTATTTGTTTTTGTTTTGAAGTAGGGTCTCACTCTAGCCCAAACTGACCTGGAATTCACTACCTAGTCTCAAGCTGGCCTCAAACTCAAACTGATCCTATCTCTGCCTCCTGAGTGTTGGGAATAAAGGCATGAACCACCAACCTGCCAGCCATATTTTTGTTCCGTTGGTAATCTGTTGTATAGCTCCCATAGAGAGTAAGTTATGGTTTGTTTCCTAGACCAAGTATCTGTTTAATTAAATATTACCTTGTTTGTGTGCCAAGATGCTGTTGTTCTTCAACCACTGAAGACATAGGATGATTTCCTATGGTCTCCTCGCGATGGTTTCCTGGTGATTCCACTTCTAGTTGAGCATCTTTTGTGGCCAAACCAGATTCCTTAGAATCTATGCAATCTTTTGTGGAAATCTCCCCAGATGTCTCAATCCCAGACATTTCCTTAAATTGAAGAATGAACAGCTATTATTACGAAAGAAACATTCTTTGAATTTATTTCAGCAGATTGACCTAAACCTCTAAACTTACACATATACACACACGAGGTCAGTTTCTAAAATTTTATAGGAATGGAAAGTCACTCACTGTTCATGAAAACAGTCATAGAACAAAAGCCAGGACTATCTTACTAATGTTGGCCCTCATAATTTTGATGAAATAGGCTAGAAAAAAAAAAAAGACATAATCCACATGTGTTTTCAAAACTTACTTTTGGAGGAAGCTGATTATCCAAATCTGCTTGCTGGATCGAGTCATATTTTGCCTTTTGTGCTTCACTCTGATCTGTAGTGCCTTTGTCTACACCTGGTTGTGATTTTCTAAGGGGGGCTGTTCCTAAATTTGGTTTGACCTTTTGGAAGTGCCTCCTTATCAATGGTGCTGGACTAGGAACATACTGTTTATTTTCAGACCTAGAATTAAGTAAAAATCAAGTACAAGATCAGAACTCTTTAGCAATGAAACAACTATTAAACAATTTTGGATTCAAACAAATTCTAAGTTCAAAGGATTATGTACAAATTGGTGATAAAACCAAAAATGTAAAAATGAAACACTACATTGCTGATATGAAAAGAAAAACAGAAGAAATTGCCTAACTTCCATTTTCTGTGTAACCTGGGAAATAGTTGTAATATTAACCTTTCTTTAATTTTATTCATTAATTCTGGTCTGTCTTTATGCCACTTTATGCAATTTTCAGAGAAATAACCAGCTATACCAAAACTGCCCCCATATCTGAAAAGGATTTCATACAGTACTTTAAACAACTGTCTCCACAGGGCTCCAAAGCATGAACAAATAAATACACAATGGTCACAACCAACTGGTCCTTCTTCCTCAGGAGCAGGCTTGAGAGACTGAGCCTATTTTACCAAACATATGAAAACTCATAAAAAATCCTATTGACAGGATGTGTTATATGATTTTTAATATAACCCATTTGTACCAGTCAAATCAAAGACATGGTTTCTTTTTTTGTTGTTGTTGTTTTTCGAGGTAGGGTCTTACTCTAGTCCAGACTGACCTAGAATTCACTATGTAGTCTCAGGGTGGCCTTGAACTCACGGAGGATCTTCCTACCTCTGCCTCCCGACTGCTGGGATTAAAGGTGTGCACCACCACGCCCAGCTATAGTCAAAGACATGGTTTTAACATTCAACAAAATGTCAAAGCTCCCAAGATCTCCTGGAAATATTTCAGAAACTGGTAAAGAATTGAATTAGGAAATTTGAAAGTTAATATACGGCTAGGGAATGTAGCTTAGTGGCAGAGAACATTCCACTTTTCAGCATGTGCAAAGCTATAGGTTCAATCCTCAGCAGAGCCAAAAAAAAAAACCTTAATATATACCTTGACATATAAGAAGTTCTCTTAAAATATATATAAAACAAAAAATAAATTATAGCTTGCCATGGTGGTGCCTTTAATCCCAGCACTCGGGAGGAAGAGGTAGGAGGATTGCTGTGAGTTCAAGGCCACCCTGAGACTACACAGTGAATTCCACATCAGCCTGGACTAGAGCGAGACCCTACCTCGAAAAAAAAAATATATATATACATATATATAATTTATTTATATATATATAATCCCCAAAATATTAATAAGTAAATAGCAATAAAAGAAAGTAGTCAAAATTCATTTCCAAATGTACTTAATACCACTAAGCACTCTGACAGTGAAGCAAAAGGGAAGTTAACAACTTCCAGCATAATTATGATGCTGGTGATTCATTCCAATAAAAGTATCTGGGAACACAAGTTACAGCTCATGTAAAAGCTATAACATGGTATCAGATGTAACTCAGTAGTAGAATACATGCCGTACAAAAGGCCATAGGTTCAACCTCCAAAAAAAAAAAAAGACATTATATTGGACTCTAAAGGTAGTTAAGAATATATATATATATATATATATATATATATATATATATATCAGTATGTGTATGTGTATATGGAAAGTCAATGTTTTACTGAGAGATAACAAAAAATAATTTCAGGCAGGGCCTGACGGAATAAGCCTGTAGTCCCAGATCCTTGGAAAGCTGAGGCAGAAGAATCACAAGATCAAGGTATTCTTGGACTATAATGAAAAACCAGCCTGGGCAACGTAGCAAGACTCTGTCTCAATATATAAAAGGGTTGGGAGCCAGACATGGTGGTGCAGACCTTTAATCCCAGCACTTGAGAGGCAGAGATAGAACTGTGAGTTCAAGGCCAGCCTGAGACTACAGAGTGAGTTTCAGGTCAGCCTGGGCTAGAGTCAGACCCTACTTCAGAAAAACAACACCCCAAATAGCCCCAGCTTGACTCTGGTCTCTGCTCCCCTAAAATATGGGTTTACAGATGTGCATAGCTATACCCAGGTATTTATGTGGGTCCTGGGGAATAAAACCCAGATGGTTTAAGGCCCCATTAGGCCCTCATGCTGGCACAGAAAGCACTCTTACCCATTGACCCATCTATCCAGCCCCCTTTTAAGTTTTATGCTTTTCTCTTTGAATCAAACTCACCTCATCTCTTCATCTAAAACATTTCTCTTGTTAATAGGAACATTTGCTACAGGAACTACATTACTTTGATTTTCATTTACTCTGCATTCTGAAACTCTGGAGGACACAACTTCAATTTCAGTTTCAATTTGAGAATTTGACTGAAAAGACAAAACCATATTACTGTTAACAGTAAAGCACACCTCCTTAAATACTTTAATCACTTAAAAGGACAGTCAACCCATCTCTCTCTCTCTCCTTTTCTTTCTGTGCTAGAATCTTAAACTAGATTTGCATGTATCCTACATTATACCCCTGGCCCTGGTATAGTATTTTCTTGTTAAAATTATGATTCAAACTAGATATCTAATGTTCATATTCTGATGCAAAAACAAAGTTATCTAGTTCAGATCAAAATATGCAATGATTTATTGCAATAACATGTTTATACTCTGAGAGCTTTTAAGGCATTGTGTAATCAGTCATAAAGTCAAAAATTAAGAATTAGTTTAGGGGCTGCTGAGATAGCTCAACAGTTAAGGTGCTTGCCTACAAAGCTTACTCCCCAGCACCCATGTAAAGCCAGATGCACAGAGTGACTCATACATACGAAATTCATTTGCAGTGGCTGCAGGGTCTGGGAAGCCCATTCATTCTTATTCTCTCTCTCTCTCTCTCTCTCTCTCTCTCTCTCTCTCTCTCTCTCTCTCTCTCTCTCTCTCTCTCTCCACACATATATGAATTAGTTTGTGCAGGGAAGGGATGTAGTTCAATGGCAGACCACATACCTCATGGCCTTGAACTTCCTCTGGGTTTGATCCCTAGAAGAAAAAAAGAAGAAAGATGTTTAAGAGCTTTTCTTCATAATTTTTTTTAATTTATTTGAACACACATGTTTGGGTATTGTTTGCTTTTTTTTTTTTTTAAATAAGAGAAGGGAAATGGGGGTCTGAATGCAGAAACTTTCAGATAGGATATGCTTAGGGCAAAATATATTTGGGGAATTGTCTTTTTCTTGTCTCTCAACTTTTTTTTTCTTATTTACCTTAGGTGAATTGCTTTATCTCATGAAGGTTTTGTTTACTTGCAAAATAGAGAATAATTCTCTATTTTAGTATTAGTATCTCAAGGAAAGCTTGGGAGATTAAAGGATTTATGGAGGTGGAGCAAAAAAAGGTAATGGGAAGCGAACGTGATCAGAATACACTATATATGTAGAAAATTGTCAAAAATAAATAAATTAAAAATGATTTAAACCAAGCATGGTGGAGCATGCCTTTAATCCCAGCACTAGAGAGGCAGAGGTAGGAGGATTGCTGTGAGTTCAAGGCCATTTGGGAACTACACAGTGAGTTCCAGGTCAGCCTCGGCTGGAGTGATTTATAGAGGTACATGCTTAGAGCTTGGCCCAACCATGTCACAGAGCAAAGGCTCTCTCAGTGTTTGCTATTGTTGGTTAATTGTAAGGATGACTCTTTCCTATCTGTAATAGTATGAGGATCTGGGCTTGGTGGCTCATGCCTATAATTATGCCCAGTACGGGGAGAAGGGGCTGAGGTAGGAGGATCTCCTTAAATTTGAGGCCAGCCTGAGACTACATAGTGAATTCCAGGTCAACCTGGGCTAGAGTGAGACCCTAACTCGAAAAACAACAACAACAAAAAAAAGAACACACATGTTTATACATGTGCATGCAGGGTCTCTTACCATTCCCAATGATTTTATGTGTTTGCTGGGCAACTGGACCTGTGCAGGGAAGCTTCCCAAGCAAACATCAATGACCACCAAGCCACCTTTCCATATCACAGCTTTGCTTTTTTATAAAAGCATTTTGGTTCAAATAAGGATTACTGTTTGTTTTTAAAAAGCTCAATTTGAGAAGCTTGGGAAGATGGCTCAGCAGTTAAGGGCACTTCCTTGCAAAGCCTGCTAACCCAGGTTCAAATTCCCAGCTACCTATATAAAGACAGAAGGGGCAGGGCGTGGTGGCACATGCCTTTAATCCCACCACTTAGGAGGCAGAGGAAGGAGGATCACCACCATGAGTTCAAGGCCACCCTGAGACTACATAGTGAATTCCAGATCCGCCTGGGCTAGAGAGACAATACCCTGAAAAAACAACAACAACAACAACAAAAAAGACAGAAGGGCAATGAATTGACTTGCAGTGCATATGCACACACATTTGCAATTTTTGTTTAAAGTGAATTTAGTTCCAAAACAATAATCTCACCCCAGTCAAGGACTTCTCTTTAGCTTCATCTTTCCATAGCAGTGTTCTGTCTCCCTTAATTACGACTTCAGTTTCACCCTTTTCTACTGTTGCCCTCTGTCTAGCCCTTTGCACATTTGGTCTGGGTCTCTTAAGTCGGCCCCTTGTTGGTAAAGCACTTTGTACAGCACTTTGCTTTGTTTCTTCTGGGATTGTGTTCGTCTTTTGAATCCTAAGAATGGGAACAGGAAGGCAGGGAGAATGGTTATAACAAGTTAACAACTAATATAAAAAACATGAATTTTACACAATAAATTCTATGAAAATTTTTAAATATTTTATTCATTATTTGAGAGAGAAAAAAGAGGCAGAGAGAGAGAATGGGCATACCAGGGCTTCCAGCCACTGCAAACAAACTCCAGACACATGTGCCACCTTGTGCATCTATCTAGCATTATGTGGGTACTGGAAAATTGACCTCTGGTCCTTCTGCTTTGCAGGCAAATGCCTTAACCAATAGGCCATCTCTCCATCCCATGAAAATATTTTTTGATCAGAAAGAAAATAACCTTCATTATAAAAATATTTTATGGAGCTAGCTTCAGGGTTGGGAATGTGGCTGTGAAGTCCTGAGTTCCATCACCATCACAGTACGATGATTCTTTTATACACTCTTCAATTCTCAATGTTAATAAACTTACACAGCCTAAGTGTATAAAACAGCAGGAGGTAGAATGCTGGTCACACCTGGGAGAACAGTGGAAGGGGCAGTGCAAATCAATGTTTAATGACCACAGTTTCAGTTACTGAAAACAAAAATGTGCAAGGAACAGTGGTTGATAACAACATAAAGATACTTAGCTCCACTGGGTTTGTACATGGAAAAAAAATGGTTTAGGGCTGGAGAGATGGCTCAGCGGTTAAGGCACTTGCCTCCAGTGCCTAAGGCCCCGTGTTCAATTCCCCAGGACCCACATAAGCCAGACCCACAAGGTGGTGGCCCTGGTGCGCACGCTCTCTCTCCCCCCCCCACTATATATATATATATGTATATATATATACATATACATATGTGTGTGTTTGAAAATGAATAAATATTTTTAAAATTGGTTTAAAAGGTAAAGTTTATAGAATGTGTATTCTGCATACATGGCACAAACACACCATGGGGTACAGTAGGTGACAGAGAGCCACCTGCTCTCCTTATTCCTCGTTTGAATCAGGGTCCCTCTTGTTTTGATACCGCAAATGCCAGACTAGCAAGTCCACAGGCTTCAGGATTCTCCCAACTCACTACTCCCCAATGTCATAGGTGTGCGGGGATCACAGAGGAGTACATACGTCACTGAAGTGCATCTATGTGCATTTGTGGGCCTTGGGGAATCTGAACTCTTGTCGAAAGTCTTGCATAGCAAACACTTTTCATTACTGAGTTATGTCCTCAGCCCCCTATTTTAACAACCTTAAAAAAATTTGGCCAGATGTGATGGTGCATGCCTTTAATCCCAGCACTCAGGAGGTGGAGGTAGGAGGATGGTTTTGAGTTCAAGACCTACATGAATTACAGGTCAGCCTGGGATTGAGCAAGATCCTACCATGAAAAAAAACAACATATATATAAATTTTAAAAGGTGTATTTACAATGTACTGCTATCTATAAAAGTCTATAAAAAAATAGTCTTCAGTATTAAATGGTTAACAATAAATCAACAATTAAAAGATGTTGAATTCAATCTGACTTTACGTTTTACGTAATCTGCCCTACCAATTAGAGCAAGTATTCTTTAAATTTATCTTTAAAATACTTTTAACATATTTTTAAGATAAATATTTAAAAGGCCAGGCATGGTGGTACATACCTTTGATCCCAGCACTGGGAAGGCAGAGGTAAGAGGATTGCCATGAATTTAAGGGCATCCTGAGAATACATAGTAAATTCCAGATCAGCCTGGGCAAGAGCAAGACCCTACCTCGGAAAACAAAAACAATAAATGTGTGTGTGTATGTGGGTGTAAAGCCTCTCTTATTTTAGAATTTCAAGGAAATATCACTGTTTACCCCATAGAAACAACTAAGTCATTCTCCTGGTTTTCTGATAACAAAGGCTGCTCTTTAGATTCATAAGAATTTGAAGGGGAAGGCTCTTTTTCAGTTTGTATATGTGGCTGTATCACAGCTTCCTTCTTGTCACCCAATTTATCATTTTCTTTTGATGTCATTAAGGAAGTCACATCCTAGAAAACAGAAAAAAGAAAAATAAAACAAAAACCAAGTCATCCATGATTGGTAAAAAGTTATAGTATTAGAGAACAAGTTGATAACAGAGACAAGGGGACGGATTCCCAGCAATTCTACTTCTAGAAATCCATCTTATAAACATAAAGCAGTACACAGACTTAAGAGCCCTACATCATGTGCAAAAAAAAAAAAAAAAAAACAAAAAGACAAACATTAGAGAATGAAGTAAGCTTCTTGACATAAGAACAGCTCCCCGATCTTTTTTGTTAGTTGACTACGTTGTTTCCTATGCCTCACTTGAACAGTGAGCCTCCTACTTCAGCCTCCTGAGAACCTGGTACTATAGGGGACACATTACCAATCCTAGCCTACTACATACCGGTACGAAACCATTAGCGGAAAACAAATAGGTGTTCTAATCCAAAAAATAATGTTCACAGTATTGTGCTAAATGTGAAAAATCAAGCCAGGCATGGTGGCACACGCCTTTAATCCCAGCACTCGGGAGGCAGAGGTAGGAGGATTGCCATGAGTTCAAGGCCACCCTGAGACTACATAGTGAATTCCAGGTCAGCCTGGGCTAGAGTGAGACCCTACCTGGAAAAACCAAAAAAAAAAAAAGTAAAAATCAGAAGGCAAAGGGAGATATTTTTAGTATGCAGCAAAAATACCAGTTAATTATTTTATAAATAAGTACCTATATATAAAATCTAAGTGCATATATTCAAAATTGCTAGATAATTGATTTAAGTGGGAAGAAATGATGGAATAAAAGACTCTTGTTTTAGGAGTAAAAATTTTATAATCAGAGGTGGACACAGTGGCACACACCTTTAATCCCAATACTTGGACTTTAAAAAATTATAATCCAAAAAAAAAACACATTAAAAAGATTTTTAAAAACTTTTATAAAAGTTTACCTTTTATAAAGATAAGGTTGGGGGGAAAGTACAGCTATTGAAAGAGCTATGCTATTTTAAGATGCCACATATGATTTTTTTTGTGGGCGGGGGTAGGCTGGGAGGGTTCAAGGTAGGGTCTCGGTCTAGCCCAGGCTGACCTGGAATTCACTATGTAGTCTCAGGGTGGCCTTAAATGCACTCTGCCTCGAGTGCTGGGATTAAAGGTATGCACAACTACATCCAGAACCACATATGAATTTTAATTCTAAAAAGCACTTCACAAAACATTTAGCTAGGGGGCTGGAAAAACGGCTTAGCCTTTAAAAATGTTTATCTGCAAAGGATGCAGGCCTGGGTTCAATTCCCAGTACCCATGTAAAGCCAAATGCACAAAGTAGTGCATGTGTCTGGAGTTTGTATACAGTGGCAAGATGCTCTGGTATGCTCATATTCTCTTTTTCTCTCCCCCTTTCCCCCCTCTCTCTGAATAAAAAAAAAATTTTTTTTAATCGGCTGAGCCCTACATGCAGGCCTATAATCCCAGCTGTTCAGGAGGCAGGCAAGAGGCATGACTGGGCTACAGAGTGAGTTCAAGGCCAGCTTGAACAATTTAATAAAAGGGTTGGGGGGGCTAGTGAGATGGCTCAGCAGTTAAGGCACTTGCCCCCAAAGCCTCAGGACCGGAGTTCTATTCCCCAGTTCCAACAAAAAGTCAGATGCACAAAGTGGTGCATGCATCTGGAGTTTGTTTACAATGGCTGGAGGCCCTGGCACATCCATTCTCTATCTGGCTCTTTCTCTCTCAAATAAATAAATGAATAAAAAAAATTATAAAGGGGAGGCGGGGCTTGGGGATACAGCCAGAGCCTATTAAATACCTTTCCATGAACACAACACATTTGCCCACACTTGCCTATCAGACTCAAGACTTTTTACATAAACTAAGTGAAATAAAGAGGCACATTAAGCACAGTAACAATTGTACAAGAAGTAAAAACTTATAAAATCTGAATAACCATAGTAACTAAGCCTAAAACAAAACCTCCACCTTGGGCGAAGAGATGACTAAGCAGTTAATGTGCTTGCCCGCAAAGCCTGATGACCTGAATTTGATTCCCCAGCACCCATGTAAAGCCAGATGCACAAAGTAGCAAATGCATCTGGAGTCCCTTTGCAGCAGATGGAGGCCCTGGTACACCCATTCTCTCTGTCTCTCTTTTATTTCTCTGTGCTTAAGTAAATAAATAAAAATATTTTTTAAACCTCTACCTTAAGTACCACTCACATTTTGAGAAGGGAGGGCTCTAGTTTGTTCCCTGTCCTGCTGAATAGAGGTGGTCTCCACTCCACTTGCTTCTGGCTTCTTTTCAGGCACACATTTTTCTGCTTCTGTAGCCTCTCTCTTTAAAACTGCTCTTGAAAGGTTGGGCTTTGGTCGTTTGAATCGACTTCTCACAAAAGGTGCTGGTTTAACTTCAAGTGGCTTCTGTTCTTGAGGAAGAGATTTGCTTTTGGAACAAGGATGATGAAATTTTATTACAATGAACTGAAATGGCAGTGAGTGAAATCAGGATACCCTTAGTGAGTGGCACTAAGCACTTAATTTTTTTTGTTGTTGTTGTTTTGCTTTTAGATAAGATCTCTCTGTGTACACCAAGCTAGTCTGAAGTTCATTCCAGAGGCAAGGCAAGGCAAGGCCACCAATTCTCAATCTTTTTGCTCTTGCCTCCCAAGTGTTGGGATTACAAGCATGTGCCACAACCAATGGCTTAATGCTAATTTTTTGTTGTTTTTGTTTTCAGGTAGGGACTCACTGGGCACACACTATAATCCCAGGCTGGCCTCAAACTCACAGAGAGCCTTCTACTTCTGCCTCCTGAGCGCTGGGATTACAGGTATATGCCACCATGCCCGGCTGCCATTAATCCTAATTCTCAACAGGAAAAAATAAATCAAACTATTTGACAGACCCTAAGTTGGAACACAAGCTATATAATACAGGCATGAACTCATCATTTGTGCCTGAAGAAAACACTAGTCAAACCAATTCTGACTACTGAGATGTATTACATACAACTTTGTAGTTAATACTTTTCAGAAAGACATTAATATTATCTTCCAATATTACCAGAACTATTTAAAAATCTCCAAAAGTACCCCGTATATATTGTTTTGAAATCTCACTTATTTTAAAACATAATCTGCAAACAGAGCTTTATAGCCTTTTTTCCTTAAAAGCACACAGACCTATATATTTTTACCTTATGTTACCATCTGAAAATTGCTCTAGAACAGCTGGAGGTTGTATTCCTTGGTCATCTAGTTCACCAAGTCCAGAATGCTGTGAAGCAGCATTCACGTGATGTAAAGGGCGTGTGGTATCCTTGTCAGCACTTTGTTCTTCTTCTACAGGTGCAGGCACCACAGATGCTTCCATGCTAAGGTTCTGGAGAAAGGAGTCACAATAAATCAGCATATACAGAAAGTTAATCTATAAGCATTTTGTACACTTCAAACAAAGGCCTATTATTTTCTAAATACCCTCCTTTAAAATGTAGAGGCTTTATTTATTTATTTATTTATTTGGAAGGACAGACAGACAGATGAAAACAGAATGTCATACCAGGGCCTCTTGCCTCTGCAGATGAACTCCAGATGCATGGACTACTTTGTACATCTGGCTTTACATGGGTACTAGGGAAATCAAACCCAGGCCAGCAGGCTTTACACAAAAACACCCCTGAGCATCTTCTCAGCCCAGGGCTTGTTTTTTCCTTTCTTCTTCTTTTTCTTTTCTTTTTTAGTATTTTATTTATTTGCAAGCAGAAAGATAGTGAGTGCATACAAGCTCACAAGCATGGGTGCACCAAGGGCCTCCAGTAATTGCAAACAAACTCCAGATGCATGCGCCAATTTGTGCATCTGGTATATGTGGGTACTGGGGAATAGAACCTGGGTGGTTACAATTTGCAGGCAAGTGCCTTAACCACTGAACCACATCACTAGCTCACAAGCCTTGTTTTTAATTATTAAATAAAACTGGCATACAATTGTTAAAACCCAGAGTTCAGGACTGCTTTCCTTTTTTATTGCACATTATCATCATTCCAAATCACAAATATCATAACCTACACAAAAAAAGTTACAGGAAAGGAAGAAGTGCTTATAAAACTGTCTTCTAGACACAAAGTGGCCAAGATATTCATGACCTCACAGTAGCTGACACTACCTGAACATGACCTGTGTAATACAAGGGGGAAATGACACATCAAAATAGAAGAGACTAAAAAAAAAAAAAAAAAATAGAAGAGACTAGTTGGAAAGAAGGGGGGGATTTGTGAGGGGAAAAAAAGGAGGGTTGTAGGAGGGGATTATGATTGTTATATTGTTTATATTTAAGGAAGTCATGATGGCGCAAGCCTTTAGTCCCAGCACTCGGGAAGCAGAGGTAGAAGGATCACCATGAGTTGGAGGCCAGCCTGAGACTACAGAGTAAATTCCAGGTCAGCCTGGGCTAGAGCAAGACCCTACCTTGA
>PVHP010049990.1:0-11967 GCA_004024765.1 Zapus hudsonius
CTCTCGCTGCATCCTGAAAAATACAAGCACAATCTCCATCGGAGAGTGTGATCAGTGTAGGTTAACAAATATACACATTTCTGGATTACCTAGATTCTATTTTTAGTAGCCTCCCCGTCAATCGCTCCCACAGTGCATCTTGTCTCAGGAGCCCAAGAGTACGGGATCCGGTAATTATCGCCCTGAATCCCAAGTTCCAGACAAGGGATCCCCCTCACTAAGTGGAAAATTGGCCAAATTTGAAAGCTGTTGATTGTCTCCCCCAGGCCCAGGCTCCTCCGTTGCACAAGTGCTCCTTTCTTGGTTTGCTGTTCTCTCCCAGTAGGGAATGTGGTCAGCCTACTCATGACCGCAGATTGTTTTTCGTGTCAGTGGTCTCTGTTTACTCCTGCTGTTGTTGATCATTTTCCCCTGGCAGCCTGTGCAGTGCCTTCTCGCACTACACTAACTGCCTTCTGGGGGCTGGATACCATTCCGGACAAAAGGGTATTTTTTTAAATATGTGATTAAATGTTTCAACTTAAACCATAATGTTGCTGCTAAATATTGAATTTGGTGCTTGGTGTTCGTTTGTCTTTGCTTATCTTTGTCTTTTTTTAAAAATATTTTATTTATTCATTTTCCAGCAGAGAGAGAGAGAGAGAGAGAGAGAGAGAGAGAGAGAGAGAGAGCGCACCAGGGCCACCACCTTGTGGGTCTGGCTTATGTGGGTCCTGGGGAATTGAACCCGGGGCCTTAGGCACTGGAGGCAAGTGCCTTAACCGCTGAGCCATCTCACCAGCCCTATCTTTGTCTTTTTGCTACTTGGAATTAAGTCATGCAGATACTTGTTGCTGTTTGTCTCTGGGGTACTTGAGGTGATCTCAGTTTGGCTAGGAGGACATGCACAGACCCTAATCTTGCAGGCAAAGATACAAAATAGTGGGTTTCATTATGAGATTTTCATACATGTCTATAATATAATTCAATCCATTCACCCCCATCATACTATCTCCTCTCCACTCTCCCTCTCATACTCATCCTTTCCTTCTTCCCAAATAGTTCTCTTCTACTCATACCTCTCTCTTTCTCTCTCTGTGTGTTTGGTCCTGTAAAAGAAGGTGAGCCTCTTTTGCCATTATGGAACTTCCCCTGGATCTGTATCTTCAACAAATCCCTTCCTCACATACTTGTGCCAGGTTTGGAGATTCATTCCAGTGGTGTGTGGCTAACTACTGCATCATTTTCATATTCTCACCATGTTCATTATCTTACAGTTTAAGTTCATTTATTTAGTATACCTGTCTGGCCCTATTAGGTAACTGAGTTTGTGATTCCTGGTTTAAATCCTGCCTGGGCTTTACACAATACCTAAAGTTTTGTTTCCTCTTGAATTCCTTCTCTGGCCACTCCACACTAAAGCCATTTTTTCTTCCTATTGACTCCAAGTCACCAATTATTTCCTATCTTCAACATTTCTGAAGATAGTCTGATGCTGTACTGCATGCCACTTGGCACTTTTTTGACTTGCTGCTGGTGCTATAATAGATAATGTGCCACCCACTTTTAGTCAACATGCATATGGCTGAGGAAATGGATAAAAAGAGAGAAGAGCTTTGAAAGTGACAGGATGACATTATCTCTAATGTCCTCCTCATCACCCATTTGCTCTGAATTGACTAGAGAAAGAGGGACATAGAGGCAGATGCTAAAGGTATTATTCAAGAAGGAGTCTGTGAGACCATGAGTACAAGAGTTTTTGCAAGGTGCACTGCTTGAATTTTACCATCTAGCCTGCATCCATACCTCCCTAACACAAATACAAATGCCAGCTTGTGTTGGTAGTATGAAGGGCAGAATGGAAGGGGAGGACTGCTTACAATGCTATTACCCAGGTACAAAGTGGCCTTGATATTCATAACCTCACAGTGGCTGACACTACCTACATAAGACCTATATAATAGAAGAGAAAAAACGATGGCATCAAATAAAAGAGATACTAATTGGAAAGAAGAAGGGATTCAGTGGAGGAGGGATTTGGGAGTAGAGAGGGGGACTGTCATGGTTTGATCCAGATGTCCCCCACAAACAAATGAATGTGTTCTGATTGATTGATCGTCAACTGATGGCAGTTTGGGAATTAGAACCTCACTAGAGCTGTGTTGTTGGGGGTGGGATTTTGTGGGTTATAAGCCAGCTTCCCCTTGCCAATGTTTGGCACATCTTCCTGCCATTGTTTGCAGTGCTGTGGGGAAGGTGATGTCCACCCTCTGCTCATGCCATCATTTTCCCTGCCAGGATGGAGTCTCCCCTCGAGTCTATAAACCAAATAAACCCATTCCTCCACAAGCAGCTTTTGCTTGGGTTCTTTCTGCACAGCAACTAGAAAGCTGACTGCAACAGGGAATATTGGGAAGGGATTATGATCATAGAATATTGTCTATATGGAAGTTGTCAATAAAAAGTTTAAGAAAGGCAGCACCTTTAGCATGGCCAGTGATGTTCTCATGAGGGGTAACTGAGACAGCTCCAAATGGCTTTGCCTGCCAGGATTTTAGACAGATGGACTTTGGTATAAGAAGGCCAAATAGGGTAGACATCATATTTCTGATGGTAAATTTATTTGTGATCATAGAGATGATTTTTAGTGCCCTGGGGACACTTTGGGTGAGACTGAAGCCCTTGTAGGAGTTGGCAAGGAGCTACTGGGCCAGGAATGCTTGGTCTAATACTAGATTGTGTATGGATGATATGTTAAGATGAGATTTATTGGAAACAGATTTTACTCATACAGAAAGACATGGCTTCTGTAGATTAGTTTAAAAGAGATTTGGACCACAGCAGGCACCAAATAACTCTGCCACTTCAGGGTTTCATTGTTATGTGCTTGATAGAATGAAACAAGCTTTCTTCTCCTTCCTAACTTCTCAAAAAGCACTATTTTCTTAAAGCAGAGTAATTGGGTGGCAGCAGAGAACAATTTGTACATTATCTGTCAGGTTAGCAGATTATAGTTAGACAAGCAGAGAAATTTTCATTTCAAGAATTAGAAAGATAATAAATATCTTGTTATTTCTTTAGAACATTTCAAAATGATTTAATCTGTCTCTTGAAGGCCTGAATATACAAGAGCAAAATAAATTTCAGGTAAGCTTAAAAGAATGTCTTTCCTATGCCAGGTCTAGTGGTACATACAAATAATTCTGGCTACTTGGAAGGCTAAGGTAGATGAGGCCTAACCTGTACTAAACAGCACACACATACACTATATACATATACCACATACACATTCACTAACAAAAGACAAATGGTTAACTGAAGGGGCAGCTGATAATTAAGTATTTATCTAACATGTGAGATAAAACAATAAATAACAAGTGATTATTGTTCGGTGTACTCTTCTGAACCCTCATTTGATCTTTGCCACAGCCATATGAAAAGTAGAGACAATTTTTCCCACATTTTTCCACATTTCATAACTAGACTGTGACACAGAGAAATTATCATGCACAAAATTACAGAATACAGTTAGATTCCATCCCAGTAAGTATGGATATCGTTGGTGTCCAAAGTCTTAATTACTTATGCAAAAGAAAAGCTAATCTGATTTCAACAGCCCACTGTTTCTCTTCATACCACCTGTTCACAGCTTGGAAGGAAGAACATTAAGGAACAGTTTATAGAAAGAATGTTGAGCTATCAGAGAGCCAAGCGATCATCTAGTCCGATTGCCAGAACACCATGGTTACCATGTTGCTATGATGAAATGCCCTTTATTTTTCCACCTTATCTATCAGCACAGTAATTTCCTGATGGTGCTGTATCTGGCAGGCTCCTAAGTACTAATCAGGAACCAACACTGCCTGATATAATCATAAAGGGTTTTTTAATGTTAATAGTTTATTGTTTATTTTGTTCATTGTAGTGATTATACTATGGTTCTGTATGTTTTACAGTCTTTATCTTGAGTAAATACTAAAATATTTATGAATGAGGTGAAATGATGTATCATTTTTACTTAAAAATGCAGCTAAACTGTAAGATAAGCAGGGAGTGGGGTAAGAATTGCAAAATATGGAAGCTGGATGATGCGTTGTCATTACACTCTGTGTAACAAATGCTTTATTTTGCTTTTCTGATTTCTTTGAGGCAGGGCCTCATGTAGCCCATGCTGGCCATGAACTCATTAAGTAGCCAAGTCTGTCTTTGAGCTTCCCATTCTCCTGCCTCTACCTCCTGAGCACTGGGATTACAAGTGTGTACCATCATGCCTACTAAAAGATATAAAAGTATATTATGTCCAGGAAGATGAAGTAGATGTATTTTCCCTAAATATAGTTAAAAACCATGGACAAGCTAAGTTTGGTGGTACACACTTATTATCTCAGAACTTAGGAGGCGAAGTCAGGAAGATCATGAATGTGAGGCCAACCAGAACTACACACTGATTTCCAGATCAATTTAAGTCACATGGTGAGGCCCTGTTCCATAAAAAGCCTAAAAGACATCTTGACACAAAACAAAAGTAAGAATCCTGTAAAAGATGAAGAAAAGATGACAGACCGAGTCTGAACTGGAAGTCTAAGGAATAAGTACAGTGATGGGTTTCTTAGGTTCCTCAAAACCAAAAGAAGGGTAGATAAGGGGCTAGAGAAATGGCTCAACAGGTAAGAATACTTCCCACTCAAGCATGATGGTCAAAGACCACCTGAGTTTGATTTACCAGCACCCACATAAACAGCTTGGCAATCCCATGCACATCTGTAATTCAGTTTTATGGAGAGCAGAGACTGGCATATCATTGGGGCTTTCAGAAACAGCAAGGTTCAGAATCAGTAAAAGACTCCATCTCAAATAAACACACGGGTGAGTGGTGGAGGAGGCACCCAATGCTCTCTGGCCTCCAAACACACATGCACAGGGCACCACATCTGCACATAGACATGCATACACCAGAAACACCATGCCACACATACAAATCATGATGGTTTATACTGACAGCTTCACAAGAATCACCTACGCAGGATTATTTAGATTATGTTAGCCTATGGGCTTGCCTGAGAGAGTATCTTGATTATGTTAATTGAGGTGGGAGGACCTACCTTAACTGTGGGTTCCACCATTGCATGGGCTGGGGTACTGGGCCATGTAAAAAGGAGAGAGTGGGCTGAGCAGCAGCATTCCTCACTCTCTTTAGCACAGTTAAATTAAGTACACTCTCCTTTACTCATGGCCCTCACCAGTACCATCATCTTATGCTCCCTCTTATGCAACTTTCCTGCCAAATCAGATGCTAACATGGAAGATGCCTCCTATGTGCATGTTTCCTTTACACGTGGAAGATCCCCCTACACAAACAGTTCAGCCTCAAATGTATGTCTGCCTTATCATCCATAACAGAGGCCATGCAACTGTTGCCACAGCTTTTAAGCATGTTATCTATCACACACCAAATGGGGGTAAATAGCCATATTTCTTTTTGCACATGTACGTGCACCCACATGCGCATGTTTGTTAGTGTATTAATTACCTTCTCATTGCTGGGACAAAATACCTGAAAAAATCAGTTTAAGGGAGGGTTTATTTAAGCTTAAAATTCAATATATAAAGCCAGGCCTATTGGCACAGGCCTGGAATCTAAGCTATTCAAGAGGCCGAGACAGGAGGATTATAAACTCAAGGCCTGCCTGGACTACAGAATGAGTTAAAGATGAGCCTAGGCAACTTAGTGATACTCTGTGTGAAAATATTATTTATTTATTATTAAATTTTTATTCATTTATTTGAAAGTGTGTGGGGGGAGGGGATGGACACACCAGGGCCTCTAGCCACTACAAACAAACTCCAAATATATGTGCCACTTTGTGAATCTGGCTTTATGTAGGCACTGGGGAATCAAACCTTGGGGTTGTTAGGCTTTGCAGACAAGAACCATAACTACTAAGCTATCTCTTCAGTCCCCTCAAAAATTAGGAAAAAAAATTAAGGCTGGAGAGATTATTCAGTGGTTAAGGCACTTGCCTGAAAAGCCTAAGGACCCTGGTTTGATTCCCTAGTACCACATAAAGCCATATGCACCAAGTAAAAAAAAAAAGGAAAGCAAAAAAGAAGATAGAGGATATAGCTTGGTATTAAAGTGCTTGCCTAGCATGCACAAAACCCTAGGTTCAATCCTTGGTGGGGGCTGGGGGAGAAAGAGAGAGAGAGAGAAAGAGAAAGAGAGAGAAATTTTGATTATATAATACTAAATACAATGCAAATGTTATGTAAATGGTTATTGTACTGTATTATTTAGGAACTAATGATAAGTAGAAGTCTGGACATGTTTAGTATAGACACAATTATTTTTGTATTATTTTTGATCACTGGTTGACTGAATTGGTCGATGGAGAACCCATGGACATTGTACCTCCTAAAGAGTTAATATACAGAGTATATAAAGGTCTCCTTCAACTAAGCAACAGAAAAAATAAGGAACAAGATTTAAAAATTAACAAAGGGCTCCAAAGAAGACACACGAATGATCAGTAAGCAAGTTTGCCCCTTTGTACACTGTTGGTGAGGATGTAAAATGATGCTATTGCTTTGGAAAAAAGCATTATGAAAATTTCTTTTAAAATCAAGAATGGAATCATCATAGTATCCAGCAATCCCACTTATAGGTATATACCTGAAACAATTAAAAGAAGGATCTAGAAGAGATATTTATACACTCATGCTCATTCCAGTAATAGCTAAGACTTGGAAGCAGCCATCAATAGATGAATGAATAAACAACATGTGATATAGATATACAGAAGAATGTTATTCAACCTTTAACAAAGGAAATCCTGACATCTGGTACAGCATAGATGAACTTCAAAGACATTATACTGAGTAAAATAAACCAGGCACAGAAGAATAAACACTGTATAATTCCATTCACATAAAGTATCTAGTGGGCTATGGTGTAGCTCAGTAGTAGGGTGCTTCTTTGTGTCCCTGGGTTCAATTCCCAGCATAAGCAAGCAAGAAGAGAAAAGAAAGACAAGGACAAAGAGAAAGACAGGAAGGTAATTTACAAGGTCTTGGGTGAGAATTAGTGCTCTATGTCTATAGAGCTTTTGTTTTGCAAGAAGAAACATTTTAGTGACCTATTATACACAAAAAGCCTGTATACTTAGGATTACTGAACAGTACACTTAAAATGGGCTGGGAAGTAGCTTAGCAGTAGAGTGCTGAAAACCTAATCAAAAACCTATGATTCAGGAGGTCATAAGCATTAGGGGGTAAGCTATCATGGTTGTTTGGCTAAATGGGTACATTATGCACACCAAATTGCCTTCTTAACATATATGTCCATATATTAATGCCACTCTCACTTTGTTGAGAGAAGCTTCTCTTTTCAGGTAACAGTGACTACTGGGGAGACTCAAAACTCATCAAAGTTCCAAGAAGTGACACTGGAGTGTTCAGCACTAAGTAAGACATGTCTTTCACATCCTCCAAGGCTCAGGAACCATTGAGGAAGAGGTGATGGAAAAGAATTTAAGAACCAAAGGGAAGAAAAGAGAAGTTTGGAATACTGTCTTTCAGACACAAAGTGACCATGGCATTTATAACTTCATAATGGCTGATACATAAGACCTGCATAAATGGAGGGTAAAACATGAAGATATCAAAATAGAAAAGGGACTATTTGGAAAGAAAAAGGGGTTCAGTGGAGGGGGGGACAAAGGAGAGGATTATCATCAGGATACATTGTGTATATATATGGAAGTTGTCAATGAAAAAATAAGGGGCTGGAGAGATGGCTCAGTACTTAAGGTGCTTGCCTACAAAGCCTAATGACCCAGGTTTGATTCCCCAGTGCCTATATAAAAGCCAGATGCACAAACTGGCTCATGCATCTGGAGTTCATTTTCACTGGGTGGAGGCCCTGGCACGCCCATTCTCTCTCTCCCTTTCCCTCCCTCTCCCTCTCACTCCCCCTCTCTTTCTTTCTCTCTCTCTCTCCTCTCTCGTCTGTCTCTGCTTGCAAATAAATAAATAAAAATATTTTTTAAGTTAAAAAATAAAATAGACTCAGGAGATGCCTCAGAGGTTAAAGGTGCTTGCTTGCAAAGTCAGCTGATCCAGGTTCAGTTCCCAAGTACTCACGTAAAGCCAGATGCACAACAGAGCCATAGTGATAAAGACAGTATGGTACTAGCACAAAAACAGACATGTAGACTAATGGAAAAGAGTAGAGGACCCAGAAATAAGCCCACACAGCTGTGCACACCCAACATATGACAAAGGTATCAATAACATACATTGGAAAAAAGACAGCTTATTCAACAAATGATGTTGGCAAAATTTCAGAACAATAAATGAATTCACATCTCTTGCCCTATACCAAAATCCAATCAAAATGAATTAGACCTTAATTTAACACCAGAAATACTGAAACTACTATAGGAAACAAAATACACTTCAAGATATAGGCAACAACTTTCTGAACAGGACTCCAACAGCACAGGAAATAGTCCTAGGAACTGACACATGACATTACATGAAATTGAAAAGCCTCTGCTGGGCTGGGGAGATAGCTCAGTGATTAAAGGCCTGTAGTGGTTTAAATCAGATATCTCCCATAAACTGATGTGTTCTGAATGGTTGGTCCCCAGCTGGTGGCAGTTTGGGAGGTGAAGCCTTGCTGGAAGAAGTGTGCTGCTGGGAGCAAACTTTGGGGATGTTTCAGCCACCTCCCCCTTGCCAGATCTCAGCTCACTTTTTGGCTGTTGTCCACCTGCTGTGGCAAGATTGTGATGTTCAGCCTATGCTTGTGTCATGCTTTCCTCCGCCATCATGAAGCTTCCCCTTGAGACTGTAAGCAAAGATAAGCCCTTCCCTCCTAACAGCTGCTTTTGGTTGGGTGTTTTGTCCCAGCAACACAAAGGTAACTATAATAAGGTACTTACTTGCAAAGTCAGCCAGCCTGGGTTTGAGATTCCCCAGTTTCTACATAAAGCCAGATGCACAAAGTGGCACATGCATCTGGAGTTCATTTGCAGCAGCTAGAGGGCCTGTCTTTTTCTATTATGTCAGCTGAACCTCAACAAGGATATATGGCCAGGCATGGTGCTACATGCCTATAATCCTACCTTCTTGGGAAGGTGAGGCAGGAGGATTAATTGAGTCCAGAAGTTTAATGCCAGCCTTGAATAACATAGTGATAAACCATCTCAAAAACACAAAGACATATACCTTATTTGTTGTATGTATTTCAAGAATATTCTTTTGTCCTCTTGATATTTAGTAAATCAATTTAAAATATACATAGTTTTTGTCCCATTAATTCTTCTTACTAGAAATAGAGGCACATATATATATTAACATAGAGGAATGTTCATTTATGAGTATGTTATTTACTATTGCATTATTAAATAAGTGGAAAAATAAAAAATATCCATCAAGTAACTTGTGGAACAAAAATAGGAAATACATACAGTGGTAGCTTAAATTGACGTCCCCCAACAGATTCAGGAGTTTGTTAAAAGCTTTTCTTTAGCTGCCTGGCTGGAGGAGGTGTCACCTTGGAGGAATCTTAGCCTTCCAGCCCTAAGGTGTTTCTGGGGTGGATCTGGAATTCCAGCCATAGATATGTAAAGAGCACTCTGAACTCTGAGGAGCTCCTTACTGTTTGCCAGTGTGTGGTGCTGAATGGTTTTCTCTCTCTTCTTTTACCTGGGAAAGGGGGCCAGCCTCTTTTGCCATTGTGGAACTTTCCCTGGATCTGTAGCTTCAATAAATCGTCTCCCTCCATAACTGTGCCTGGTTTGGAGGTTCATCCCAGTGATGCATGAGCTGACTACAACACATACTCTTAATATATGTATTAAGTTCTTAAAAATCAATAAGGCAGAGACAAATCACCAAGTAAAGATAGGGAAAAAACTTGATAAATAACTCAGAAAAAGTCTAAATGGTCAATTAATATATATGAAACATTCAACTTCACTTGTAAGTAAATAAATACAAATTAAAACAACATGAAATATTATTTTCCAAAGGTCAAAGATAAAAGCCTTGATAGCTCCAGTTATTGATGAGTGACTAAATAACAAGTCACTCTCACATAAAAATGATTCCATAAAGGAAAGGATTGATACATGGGACTACATTAAAATAACAAACTTATATTTATTCAAAGGAGCAATTAAGATTATGAAAAGAGGCCAAGCATGGTGGTGCAACACACCTGTTATCCCAGTACTTGGGAAGCAGATGCAGCTCAGGATACATAGCTAAACTCTTTTTAAAAAAAGACTGTGAAAATGCACACACACTGATTAAGAGAAGATCTTCATAATATATTTGACAAGGGGGTCATATGAGAATATATATATACTCTTTACAAAGCTATATAAGTGGAAAAAGTAATGAAAAATGAGCATAATCATTGATAATAGATTATGTCTAAATTGCTAGTAAACATACACAAAGGATCTTGACCTTATTATTCATCAGGGAAATTAAAATTAAAACCTAAAGGAGGGGGAATGGGAAGATGGCTCAGCAGTTAAAAGGCACTGGCTTGCAAAACCTGCTGGACTGGGTTCAATTCCCAAGCCACTCATGTAAGCCAGGTACAAAAAGGTAAGCAAGCGTCTGGCATTTGTGTGCAATAGCAAGAGACCCTGGCATGCCCCATTAAACGCATACATATGCAAATAAGTAACATTTTTTCAATCCAAAGTAGGTATTAGTGTACCTTCATTAGAATGAAGTTTTTTTTGGACACTTTTATACATGTATATAATGTTTTTTGGCCTTATTCCCCCCAATTACTGTCTTTTATCTCCCTCCCCTCCCACTGAAATCTTTCTTCTTCCTACTTTCATGACTTTTTTTTGTTGTTTATTTTTGGTCCGCTGAGTAAAACCAACCTAAATGTCTGTCAATGATAGAATGAATGAATAAACAATGCATGTTGGCTAGACTCGATTTTCAACTTGCTTAGATCAGGAAAATCTCTGAGCTGATCTGTGAGGGTATTTCCAAGAATGAATAACTGAGGGAGTAAGACCCTCCCCAGAATTGAAAGCCCTTCCATAGGCAGCCCAGATATAAAGAGGTCTAAGGGAAAGCAGTGATATTTTTGCCAGCCCTCCTTCATTCCTTGATAGCGAGTTTATCTACCCAGTTGCTGCCATCCTTTGCTGACACTGGAACCCAGCTTCTTTAGCCTTCCAATGTGGACTGAAGACCAGGGCTCTCCCAGAATCTTCCAGACCTTCAGTGTCAGATTGGGACTGCTGGGGCATCTAGCCTCTTAGACTGAGCAGCTACCAAGTTTTTAGCCTCTCCAGTGTGCAGACATTGTTGGGCTACCTAGCTCACATATGCCAATCTAATAAAACCCCTTTGTCATTATGCATAGTCATTTTGTCAGTTCTGTTCCTCCACAGAACCTAATTCACTGTGATATTCAAACAAGGGAACTTTCTATGACAATCAGAAAAAAATGTTGCTATACAGTATAAATGAATTTCAAAAAATACCATCTCAAGCAAAAGAATATAAACAAAAAATAGACACTTTGGATTTAGCTTTTAAGAAATACAAAATTCTGGGTCCGTGGGTTACTTAGGGGGTTGCAGCCCACGGGAGCTGGGTGAGCAGAGGCTTGGAATAGCCGTGAGCCGAACGAGAGATGAGACTCTCGGGAGACCGCGGCAGTGGGCAGATCTCAAAACTTTATTTTCACATCCAACCTTATATCCAATCTAGGGATGCGCTGCACCGCCCTATCTCCTACACAAAGGGGAACACAGCCACGAAAACTCAGGCAGCAGGAGCAAAACCCATTAGCACTTGTAAACAGGATTTAGGGCCTACAGCCATCCCCCCTGCCTCCTGGGGGCACAGGTGTGTTAGGAACAAAGGCTACTATGCTCTCATCCGGAAAGCTTAGCTCTCGGATATGCAGCCAGGCTGGGTCTGTGAGAAAATGGTGATGTTAGC
>PVHP010049991.1:0-11967 GCA_004024765.1 Zapus hudsonius
TATGAATGATACTTTCATTGTGTACATTAGATGGGGTTGGAAGATATAGTTTCTTAGACCTTGAAGTGCTCCTTTCCAAGCCCTTCTGGCTTTCAGTGTTTTCCTTGAAAAAATCTGAGGTAATTCTGATGGGATTGCCATCACATTTTGTGCATTATTTCTTTCTGCTTTTAGCACTTTCTCTTTACTTTCAGTGTTTTGAGTTTAGTAATGATGTTCCTTGAAGAGTCTTTGTTCTAGTTTCTTCGTTGTTCTGTGAATTTCTTGTATCTGTGTGTTTCTGGCTCTTTTGACAAATGGGAAAATTTTCTTCAATAATTTTGTTGAATGTGTCTTCATGTTTTGTCCTGGCTTTCTTCCCTTTCTGAAATACTCATGATCTGGCTGTTTGGTTTATTTTAATATACCATAATTCCCTTATATTCTGCTCACACAATTGTTTGAACATATCAGAATTCTTAACTACCAAGTAACTTCTTTTTTCTTGTCTTCATGTTCAGAAGTTCTGTCCTCTGCATGATCTCTTCTGTTAGTGACAGTTTCTAGAAATGATTTTACAAGCTCTATTTGATATTTGTTTTCTGTTACTTTTTTTTGAATCACTTCATCCCTTTTTCAAGTTCCAATTTCAGGTCATACATTGCTTTTCTTGATACTTTTAGGAATTCACTCTTGCATTTAATCACATTTTCATTAAGCTTAATCAGCTGATTATTGTGATCCTCTATTTATTGATTCATCTTCAATTTTTTATCTCTCGTTTGAAGTCTCTCTGGTTTTCTTCAGATAAGATATGCCTAGTGACTTGAACACAATGTATTTTAAGAGATGATTGTGCTCAATCTCATATATGTAATTGTTGGTTTTTTGATGGTTGCCTGCCAGTTCATCCATTCAATTTGTCAAGGTTTCATTGAATTTATTAAATGAGCTTATAGAATATCTTTTGGAATTTAATTTCTCTTGTCTCCTTTATGCTTTCATTGGAAACTTCCATTGTGAGATTGGGCAACAATAGTAGAGATATCTCAGTTGGCTGACTTATATCACTTTTTTTGCATTGTGGTCTACCCATTTCGAAGTATAAGTCTTATTTTATTAGGATTGAAGTGAGTATTTCCCCTTGTAGGCTCTTAAGTGAGTGTTCAGTTTCAGGTTTGAAAAGGAAAGCAGTGGGGAGCAGTTTTATTTACAGATTCACAGGTTATGGAGGTTGCTGTTGCATAAGAAGCTTTGGCCTTATGCCTCATATGAAAGCATTGTTGACTGTCTGCAATCTGCTCTAAGGAGGATTTGGCAGGTATGGAGGCAATGATGTGTGGAGGCAGTTGGTAATCAGAGGAGCTGGCAGAGGCCAGAATTATCTGCTAAGGCTTCATTAGGTGTGGACTGCAGGAGGGTGTGTGAGGGGCCTATGAGGCCAGTGCAGACTTGTGCTAGCACAGGGAAATGTGGTGTGATGCTCACTGGTTTGTGCATTGGTGGTGTAAGTCCCAGGGATCCTACCTGGGTACATGCAGGGCTTTATGGGGCATGGAGAGTCCTCTGAGTACATTTCTGTGGGTGTAGGTTGGAGCAGGCTCTTTCTTGGTACTGCCTGTGACAGGACAGGGATGGCAACCAGCCTAACAGGGCCACTGGGGCATCGATTGTATGCAATGGTGTGCTATTGTGCAGAGTTTGGACACACTCCAGGCAATTCCAGTTGGCATAAGGTGGCCCAGCATGGCATGGGATGGCTCAGGGCCTGTGGGAACCTCTTGTACCTGTAAGAGGCATGGTGAATGGGAAAGCCCTGGGACAGATGAGCCCTGTTGGGCTTGTGTAATGGCAGGTGGTGATATGCAGCAACCTTGGGAAAGTGGGCCATCCAGGGAATAGGCTAGTATCATCTCAGGAACCTACAGATTCTTGAGTGGGCACCCAAGTGCACACCCAGTGCAGGTCTGCGGGGACCTCCTAGGACTGGAGCCCTGTAAATGTTGTATGATATAACCCTGGGAACTCTGCTTTGGTTGCAAGTTCACCATCTTGACAAGAAGCTGAAAGTTCTGTTTCCTTATGGTTTGTTTTTCCACATTACTTCTTATTTTCCAAATAATTTTATGTATTTTCTTGCATACGTCCCATAAATAAACAACTAATGGCTTAAGATATAATAAAATAACAAAGTATCTATTCACCCTCATAAAAGTATAAAGTGGCAGCTCTGAGTACAGATGCTTAGATGCAGATACTGATTACAGCATGTTATTATTGGTCGCTATGATATTTGATGGTTATTCAATGCTGTCTTTTTTTATTTCCATTCTTATTAAACCATTTAGTATGTTTTATGCTTTAAACTGCAATATTGAAATTCACTTTTTTATATTTTAATCTTCACTCATCAACACCTGAGAGAGAGAGACAGAGAAAGAGAGACAAAGATAGAGACACACAGAGAGAGACAGAAAGGGAGAGGGAGGGAGAGAAGTAGAGGAAGAAACAGATAGAGGGAACACACAGAAGTTGATTCACAGAAGTATTATTTTTATTTTTGTCTGATTTGAGATATATAATATGGAAATATTTTCTCTGCTTCAGAGGTCTACATAAATGCCTCATCACACACTTCCCAGTATCCATGTAAAGCCAGAAGCACAAAGTGGCACATGCATCTGGAATTCGAATGCAGTGGCTGGAGGCCCTGGAATGTCCATCCTTGTTCTCTCTCTCTCTCTCTCTCTCTCTCTCTCTCTCTCCAATCAAATACATATATTTTTAAAAGGACATCACAAGCTTCCATATTTGTCCTATATTTCATCTCATAATATTTTAGTGCAGAGTTAATGTGAAATTTTCATAATAAAAATGTTCTAGAAGCCGGGCGTGGTGGTGCACGCCTTAATCCCAGCACTCGGGAGACAGAGGTAGGAGGATCGCCATGAGTTCAAGGCCACCCCGAGACTACATAGTGAATTCCAGGTCAGCCTGGACTAGAGCGAGACCCTACCTCAAAAAACAAAAAAAAAAAAATGTTCTAGAAAAAATTGTCTCACCTATGCCAGACCCAATTAAACTTATAAGGTCGGTCACACAAACACAAGAAAAACTGACAACAAAGTACAAAAGACAATGGATGAAAAAAAAGGGGTTCAGTGGAAGAAGGAGAGGAGGGAGGTCAAGAGAAAGGAATGGGAGGAGATAGTCATAAAATACATAATATAGATTTGTAAAATTACCAATAAAATTTTTAAAGAAAAATGAATTTTTAATATAAATACAGCATTGATTTTATTTAATATCAATTTGGCATATAAGTAAAATGTGCCTCTTTTCAATATGTGTGTGTGTGAAGAGAAATTATCTCAGTGTTAGAAGACCTGCCTCTAAATGCTTCAATACTAGTCATCCTTATGTCAGCTTTTACCACAGTGTCATAATGTACTGATCACTATCTTGATGACATACATTCTTGAGGTCAGGAAGTGTGATTCCTCCTGCTGTGTTCATCCTACTCAAATTTCATTGACTATTAGGAATTTTCTGGTTCCATGAGAATTCTAGAAGGTTTTTCCTCATGTTGTAAAATGTACTTAGGATTTTGTTTTGTTGAATATATAGATTATTTGGGTGGTTAAAACTTTAGTTTTTCCATTACATTAACACAGGATATTTTCCCAATTTCTCTTGTGTGTTCCTTCTATTGTTGTTGTTATATATTATATAAATCTTTTTGGCACACTCGACTATGTGTGTGTGTGTGTGTGTGTGTGTGTGTGTGTGTGTGTGTGTGTGTGTGTGTATGTACAGAGTTTTGGGATGGTGTGTGTGATGTGAGCATTTTCTTTCGTTCCATTTTAATATCTTAATTAGTCATTAGTTGGGTTTTTGCAGATTTAAACAAGACTTGGAAGACTAAACAGGAATTTAGTCGCATAGGGCAAATATTCCCTAAGGTGACTGAATACGAGTCTAATTTTTTGAAGCTTTTATTGTTTGTTTAATGAGTAAATGAAGAATGTAGTGATCAGCTAATATGTACATGAAATTTTACTTGATACCAAAATACTGTTACCACAAATGACTACAATAGTATCATACTTTCAAGGAACAATTTTAAAATATATTAGCATATAAAGCTTTCTGTAATTTATTTAATGTAGAAAAGTGAGATGAGTACTTAGTATAAAGTAAACCTAATAAAGTTGAAAATTGAGGAAGTTTCCAAAGTAAAATTGTTATTAACATTTATTTATGACCTAATAGAGAAATAGGAGAATGTTCATATAAGAATGTAATTCATAAGATAGAAAAAAATAATTTAGATATTAAATATTTTAGTTATTTGCAATTTACCTCAGTCAACAGTATCAACTCTAGGTTTTTTTTGACTACAGAATTATAATGATAATAATAACAATAATAAATAATCCCAGTCAAGTTACAAAGATTTACATAGTTACATAATCTCATGGAAGTTTTCTCTCCCAGGGCTTGGACCATGGAATCCAAACAACCTGAGGTAAGGCCATTTCCTCAAAGGATTGAGGACTTCATCTTTTCAGGAGTTAAGGAGGATATATATCTGTAGCAAAATTACCTTTTAAGTTGACACAAAATCCCTAAATCTATGCTTATCATATTTAGATTTTATGTCAGTGCCAGCTCTGCAGGAATTGTCAAAAATCAAAAGCACAGTGTCTTTGCTAATGTTAAGAACAATCAGAAACAATAATGGAAAACATGCATATATGAAGACTACAGTTAGAACATGGTAAAAAAGTCCCTAATGTTAGTTAATAAATATAACTTGTCATCCAAATCCTATAACCTTAACAACATTCTGACTAACATTGTTCTTAGTTTTACATTTAAACTTGGATTGGCCCAAAGACTGTTTTTTTCTGTAAGGAAATTGAGGAAAGCGATACACCAGACTCAGAGCGTGCTCAGACCAGGAATGCTTTATTCAGCAAAGAGTGGAGAATGGACAGACTTCTCTGGAGTCTGAAGTCATGCCCACCTTGGAAAGCTTTTAGGTGGGTACTTAAAGGACTTTTGGTGTGATATGGACTTCACAGATAAAGTTTTTCCTAGGTATGGGGCTCCTTAGGTGACTCTCTATGAGAGACATATAAATGTTGATTGAGCTGGGTGCAGAACTCTTTTCAAAAGGGATCCTTCAGATATGTAGAGCATTCACTCAGGTACTTTGAGGTGTTATCCTGGGTAAGATCCTATGTGTTTGGTACATATAGATTAATGATTGTCATGTCAGCCTGTTGGACCATTCCCCTGAAGAGTAAAATGTGAAGTCCATGTCACACCAAACGTCTTGCTGCCTGTGTGTATTTTAGTTATAGTTGACATATCCATACACTTGATTTTAAGTAAGGAGTTTATAAATGGGCTTCACCTTACACTCTTAAAGAACTTGATCATATACTAAGATTTCCGTGAAGATTTCTACTTTAAGCATTCATGAAGGTTTCAAGACTTTCAGCTTCTCCTGCTTTTCTTTCACACTGAGTGAGCAAATTTCTTAAATTCTCCATTCTCCCCATATATCTCCCTCTTTTCTTGACCTGTTATCTGGCTTATTACTTTTGTGTCTCATTTTTATTCTTTTATTTTCATCCATTCTTTCCATTTCATATGTTCATACATGTATGATAAGCATAATCATAAACTATAAAATATATAATTATGTAGATACATATAAATACATTAAAAATACTTCATCATTATATTTTAGTAAAAATTCCTGACCTATAAAATAATTTATTTGAAAAGTTTCTAGCCAAACACTAATTGATTGACTATTAAGATTAAAAATGGTCATAAAATGGACATTTGTTTTGAAAATTAGTAACAGTACAAACATTATGCTATTAAATTAAGGGTGTGGTAGTTTGACTGATCGTCCCCCAATAGATTCAAAAGTGTATTAAAAATTTGTCTCCAGTCGCCTGGCTGGAGGAGATATCACATTAGCCTGGCCTCCAAGGGTATTTCTAAGGTGAATGTAAAATTCCAGTGATGCATATGCAAAGAGCAGCCTGAGCTCAAGTCTCCTGGTCCTAATGTTTGGTAGTTACATTGTGCTTGCTTGAGTTACTGGTCTCTCTCAGTTTGGATCTGTGAAACTGGCACAATCTTTCATTATTGAACTTGCCCTGGATCTGTTACTATAATAAATATTTTCCTCCCAAAACTGTGTCTGGTTTGGAGATTCAGCCCAACAGCATGTGGCTGACTATGACAATGGGGAATGCCCCCACTTTCCTTAGAACTCTTCTGTATTAACCACTAAACAAAGCAAGATATACGCAGAAAATAGAAATACTTTATTTTTTTCTCATAGTATTCAAGAATATAAAATGGAATTCAGGCAATGAAGGAAAATTTGCTGTTTTACTAATTATATTATGGTTTTCTCTTTCTCTACCATTCTTTTCCAGATAAACCAACTTTTTGAGAACATGGAAAATTCTACCCAGGTGACTGTGTTGCTCCTAGAGTTTCTTGCTGACTCTTGGGAGATCAGTCCTGCTCAGAGTGCTGTTCCTGCTGATGTACCTGGCCACCCTGCTAGGGAACCTCATCATCCTGGCCACCACCCTTGATCAGAGACTGCACATACCCATGCAATGCTTCCTCAGGAATCTGTCCATCTTAGAGGAGACAAATAGGAGACCAATCACCACAGTAAATGTGAGGAGACAAATAGGAGACCAATCACCACAGTAAGTCTGATAGTCCATGAAAGGTCAATGGAGACAGACACTAACGATACCAAACACAACCCAGGGCAAAGATCCAGAGATACTCAAGATTTCAACTAAAAAGCAGACTCAAAAAGCACCCACTATGACTCAGGGAACTGAACATTAGAGGGAGCAGAAACAATGAAAGAGCCATGGTGGGGGAGAATATCCAGAGACATTGCCCCCCTCAGCAACAATATACAAAGGTGGAAGAAAAAAAAGAATGAAAAACTGTCTACCTCTGGTCCTATGGACAGTTCCAGTAGGCACATGGAGGAAGTACTCCAGTGGGTAGGGGACAGAGAGGAGGGAAAGGGAGCACATTCGCAAGATTTACTCATACAATGTATATAAATATTCATAATGAAGATATTTTAAAAAGAATTAAATTCCTTTAGTATTTCCTCATATATATACATATACATAGCCTCATATATATATATATATATATATATATATATATATATATATATATATATATATATATATATATATAGCCTCACAAAATAAATCTGTCTCTTGAAGTTTTATATTTGTAATTTTAAATTAAGATTTATTTCAATAGATTCATTTCTATAATTTTGTTATGTCAAAATTAATTCAATTTTGTTATGTCAAAATTAATTCAAGGATACGATTTTGCACATTTATCAATGTTATTATGACACAAACTCTGAAGCTAGTTAAAGATATTATATAGTGAAAAATTAAGCAGCTAGACAAAATAGCTAAATTGACGGGTTCTGAGTTCACAAGGAATGCCTGTCTCCATAATCTAGGTTTGCAGCAATTGAAGAAGATCCCTGACATTGAACTTTGGCTTACAATGCACACACATGTTCTAACACCAGAAACAGCATAGATACGCACACATCTGGGAGTCTATATGCACACATGCATGCAAACCACATACACTCACATGCAAACGCTCAGATAAAAGTCATATTCATATGCTACAATGGATAACTTAAATCATAAGGGATCAGTCAAAACATTTTAACCTTCTAGAAGAACTGATTTATTGATATACCTAGACAATTTCATGTTCACCCTAGAGGACAAGTTTCAAAATAAAGATTTAAAGAAGAAAAGATGACCTGGGAAACAAGCAATTCTGCTTAGATAATGTTCTTAGGGTAGGTGAAAGGTAAGGGACTGGGAGAAGGGGGGATTATCAAAGAAGTAGCTTTATACTTCAACTGCTAATAGATTTCATTCAGTGATCATCATCTAAATGATTGCCACTGTGTAGTAAAATAAATAAGTAGATTAAAACAACAACTTATACTAGGCACTAGACTAAGGAAAAACTTTAAACAGAAAAAAAAATAAAAGGATCAGGGCAGAAACTAATGAAATGAAAACTAAAAATAACTAAACAGTTGGCTCTTTGAAATATATACAAAATTACTCAAACTTTGCCAAAATAGCCAAAGAAAGAAATAACTCAAATTATAAAGATTAGATATATAAAGGAGATACTATGATAGAAACTAATGAAGTTCAGAACAATATCAGTGCATATGTTGAAAATTATATTGCATTAATAGAAATCCATAATAGCAAAGAATTGGAATCAACCCAAAAGTCCATCATTGGATGAATGGATATCAAAGTTGTGGTACATATACACTATGGTATTCTCTGCTGCCTAACCTGCCAGGATGCAAAGAATATAAGTTCCATGGTGGGAGAGAATATCCAGAAACACTGCCCCTTCAGTAACAATGCTCAAAGTGGAAACAAAGGAAAAAATGGCTAACTTTCATTCAGTTTATAGCCCCCTACCTATGGACAGACCTAGAATGTGCACTAAGGAGGGACCCAAGAAGAGGGAAATGGGGACACCATCACAAGATTTCCTCAAACAATGTATATAATTATTCACAGTAATGGTAAAAAAAAAACAGCTGGATAAGAATATAAACCTACCAAAATTGATACAGAAAGATATAAATATCTTAAGGAGATCTATAATAAGCAAGATTAATGAAACACCAATTAACCATTATTGTTTAATTATTTATCAATGTGACTCCCAATCTTAGCTCTTTTAAGTCGTGGTGTTCCACACCTTGTACCTGAATCTTTTTTTTTAATCTTTTAATGTAAAGTGCATTTAATAGATCTGTAGAGGTTTCCAAAGCCTTAACAGGTATAAAAACATTTTGAAAAATACAGGGCATTTTCTTTGGAGATTCTGGAAAGCTTAACTGTGAGCCTTCATAAAATAAAATTTTTAAAAAATCAGTTAGAAACTCTCCATAAGCAATTCAAAGAATAAATAGTACAATATAGAGTAATAGTATTACAGGAAGCTGAAAGCAACACTGAAACCAAGCTATGTTCGGAATATATGACTGGGAATGGTAGCTCATTGGCGACGGGTACCTTGGGCATCGAATCATCCATTTATGCTGCGTGTAGTACCAGTAAACCAGTACACCAGTAACTTTTCCTTTGTGCCAACTCTACTCTTTGCCTTTTGCTTCTTCAGCAGATGTCCCTTAGCTCTAGCACCTCCAACATGCCTCCATTACAACTTAGGTTTTACCTTTACCTTCAGGAAATGGGAATCTGACCCTGCCATGTCTGCAGCAGTTTTGTTGATCCTTGAGGCAAGTCTCCATGACCATGTGCTTCTCGGCCATGGCCTGCCTGTAAAACTAGCCCCATGTGGATGAGGTCTGCAGCTTCTCCTGCCTGCTACAGATGGAGCCTGGGATCCCTCTAACACAGATGTAGGGCCTTTGTGCTTGGGGGTGAGAAAAGAGCTATCTAGGCAGGTGTGTGTGTGCACAGCCGAAAGGATACCCTTTCTGTAGCCCTCTCAGTTCAGGCTATCTCTTTTCAAATGTGTTTACATTTCATTTAGTTGGAGACTTATTGAGTGGGGTATGTCCATCAAAAAAAAACTATCTATTGTTCAGTTCTAAACACAAGGTTTTTGTTTTTATTTTTTTATGCCACTAGTCTCCTTAAGCATTTTTGCTTCTATTCCAGCATTTACCTGGTCTGCAACATTAGCACTGCTTATGTTCATTTCCTTGCCAATATGGACATTCTTCATATCTTTCTGTTCAAATGTTGTTCTCTTATGCTGTAGACTTCAAAATAAACAGTGAGAAGTAACCATGCCATAGCTCCAATGATATCCTGTCTTAAAATTTCTTAATACCCAAAATATAGTCCACAACTTTATAAACGTCACTCGAGTTTTATTCCTGAAGAATTAATCCATAATTTAATTTTAACCACAATGTACAACAAATGTTTCTATCCCAGTTTCAAATTGACTCCTTGTTTCACCTCTAAAATCTTCTGGCTGGCCTCTACTACACTTTTCTAAGCATTTTAGTGTTCCAAAAATCACCAAAAATGCCCATCAATCAATGCTTACATTATTCTATGGTTTCCTTAAACTGCATCCCTAAATCTTCCACATTCCTGCAGCAAACCAGTTCCAAATATTAAAAATCCCATAATAATGTTTATGATAGCAAGAACTAAACTCTAAATACCAATTTTCTGAATTGTAATATACTAAAATACCTAAAAAAATAAATTTTAGAAAGTGTTTATTTTTATTCAAAATTAGTAGCTTCCATGTACTAAGTATATGTTAATGCCAAAGATTTATTATAAATCATAATATACTATAATATGGAAGGCATGGTGGCAGAGGCATTATGTGGCTGGTTATATTGTATCCATCATTAGGAAGCAGAAAGATAAATGCAAGTGCACCATTCCCATTCTCTCTTTTATTTATTCCTGAACCCAAGTCATGGAAGTGCTGTGTATATTTAGTTAACCTGCTGAGGAAACAGTGTAACAGATACACTCTGATATTTGTCTTCTTGATGATGCAAAGTAGGATCAAATTGACTAAAAAAACTTAATTTCCATGTTCCCCAGTACCTAAGCAATCCTGAGGACAAAGAAAACAGCATGTGGTATCACAGTAATTAATTAGAAGTTAGATTCCAGAGCATTAATAACAAAAATAGAAGCAAAGGCCTCTGGAAGGAGGGTGAACACCTTCTGTCTCACCGTGTTGGCCTCTGCTGTGAGCTGTGCAAAATCATCCAGGACAGGATTGGGCTTGCCCCAAATAAAGTGCACAATGGATGAACCATTTCTAATTGTGCTTCTGTTGTTAGAAACCTCACATTCTAGAAGAGATGTCATAATATACTCTATTTTTCTCTATCAAGTAAAGAATGAAAGTGATTAGAATGAAAGGGGATGGTTCAATGAGAATATACTCTCATTGCAATCAGTAGGAATTGCTTTGGATCCCCAGCACTCATGTAAATGTGGGGCATGGCATGTGTGCTTTAAATCATCTCTGGTGAAAAGATGAGGAGGGTCCCTGAAGTTTGCTGCCTAGCTAGTCTAATTGAATTGGTGAGTTCTGGGTTTTGCCATGTTTCTAAATGTCAGTGTTTATGGTTTCATGTGAAATGCCTCCCAACAACAATCACCTCCACGATCTCATTGTGTGAAGGCTCAATCCCAGGCTTTGATACTATTTTTGAAGACTGTGGAGTCATGAGGAGGTGGGCCTCACTGTAAGAAAACAGTCACTGCAGGATGATCATTGAAGATTTTCCTTACTCCTTGTTCCATGTTGGCTCTCTGCTGCCTGACCTGCCAGGATGCAAATAGCCGCTTCCTAAAGCTCCCTCTTTACCTGCTTTCTAATCTATGATTGACTCCTCTGAAACCATGAACCAACTGAAATACCTTTCCTTCCTTAAACTGTGCCTGTCATGCATTATATTCACAAATTTGTGGAAGTTATTAAGCAGTAGGGTTATTGCCATCATGCAACTGACCATGGATTTCTTAGGCCTTTGGAGATTATTATTTTAGGAAAATGGAATACTAAGAAGCTGTACGATAAAGTTCTAGAATATTGGAATCTGTATTATTTAATCATAACTTAATGGATGACTGTTGAGAATATCAGGATGTTTATAGATATGTGTGAAGGTTAAACTCATGAGCTTTTGATGGGAGTAATGACACTCATAGGAATTAGAAAAAATCCATTTGTATTAAATTTTGAGAGATTTTTCTTTTTGTCATTATGCTAAATATTTCAGTAATGCTCAATTAAAATGTAATGGATTTTATTTGGCATGGGGAAATTCTGAAATGAGACAACTTTTTACCCATAAATTGAATATTCCTGACCCATTATTTTCAT
>PVHP010049992.1:0-11989 GCA_004024765.1 Zapus hudsonius
AGACCCTTTAAATTTTATATGCTTACAAAATTTGCAACACCACATAGACACCACCATAAAGTTTTTCAGCCAGGTCCAGATGAAGCCTGCCTCCCTTCTGCCTTAGTTGCAGTGGACTTTGAGACTGTGCATGGCTGAACCCGAGAAAATATTTTACTAGACAGCCCTGTTAGAACAGGGCACCATGCTATGACATTTTCTGTTTAGGTATTACTTTTGTCCTGCACATTCCCTTTAAATGAAAGTTTTTCAAAGGAGTTTGCATTGTTACAACCTGGAGCTTTTGATGAGTAGTCTTTCCTCCAAGGCACCTTTCCTCTTTCCTGAGGCAAAGTTCCTTATTTCTCTTTAATGGTACTTATTTCTTCAACAATTATAAACATTTTATATCTATTCTGTCCCTAATTTCAAATGTGCTTATGCTCCTTTCCTCACCAATTTCATTCATTTCACAACTTTCTGCTTAACTTCCCTCTATAACCTAGTCTACCCTCTAACTGAAGAGTCTACTGTCTAGGCTTCCTGCGTGCTGGGATTACAAGTGTTTACCATCATGACTTCTTAGTCTTTGAATACAGTTATAGTAACTACTTTGTAGCCTTTGTTGTATCTGACATCTGGCCACATAACAGGTAGTTTTTGTTTTTTGATTCCCATAGCATAGGCTCATATGTTCCTGTTTTGCTCTATATATCAGATTTTTGTCAGTAGAATATATTGTAATATATTGAAGCAACTCTGTATATTGCCCTCCCATCACAGACCTTGTTATTATTTGCTTATTTATTTGTTTAGAAACTGAATGTACAGTTTTAGTGAAGTCATTTCCCTTGTTCCTTCCTATTTGTAGCATTAAGCCTTTGATGGTCCTTTGGCCATGTAGCCTTAGGTATAGCCATAGTCTCTTGGGGTGACTGCATGGCAGCTCTCTTATTTGTTCCCAACTACACCTAGCTGTGAAAGGAAGCCAGTTGATTAGTATTTGTGACAGTGTTCTGGAGCATGCACTGTAATCAAGCTGGTATCATATAGGAATAAAGACATATATCAATATGATACATCAATATCAATAGATCAATCAAAAATAACTGAGAATAAAGAAATCCATGTTTCTATATCCAGCTGATCTGTGCGTGGCAAGGGTGCCAAGACTATCCAATGGGGAAAAAAAAGTCATCTTTTCAAAAATGGTACTGAGATAGATGGACATTAAATTTTTTAAAAAGTTAGATTCTTCCTCATACAATATGCAAACAGTACCTCAACCTGGATCAAATCCTAAATATAAAAGTCTACCTATAAAACTGTGAGAAGCCATGGGGCTAAATCTTCATAATCTTGGATTTGGCATCAAAGTCTTAGATCTGATACTAAAAGCCCTGGCAACTAACAAAAACAAAAGGTAACACTGGACTTCATTTTATGGTTCAAAAGACACTAATAAGGTATCTACAGAATGTAAACCACTGACAATCAATTATCTGACAAGAGTTTGTATCTCTTAATTCCATATAAAGATGAATAACAAACAGATAAATACTCTAAACAGGGAATCTTCAAAGGAAATATGTAAGTGGCCAATAAACACATGAAAAGTTGCTCAACACCACTAGTCATCAAGGAAATGCAAATCGATAAAATCCCACTACATTTGCATTCATATGGCTATTTTCATACTTGGTAAGAATATAATATGGTATAGACATTTAGGAAAATATCCTGGCTGTTCTTCAAACTGCAAAACAGTGTTATATCCTGTATGACCAGTAATTCTATTTGAGGTACAGACCCAAGAAAAATGGAAACATGTCCACACATTCCCTAGTATAATTGATAATAGCTAAAACATGGAAATAACCCAAATGTTTATCGACTGGTGAGCAGATAAAATTTAATATAAGCAATGAAATATTGTTCATTTACAAAAAAGTAACAAAGTACTACTGATACATGTTGTAACTGCTAAATCTTAAAAACATGCTAAGTCAAAGAGGCCACAAAACACGACATATTCCCCTTATGTTATGTCCAGAATAGTCAAATCAATGAAGACAAAGTAGGTAAGCAGTTGCTTGAGGCCTGGAAGGGTCGGCAAATGGCTAAGAAGAGCAATAGCTATAAAGTGTAGAGGAGAAGGGGAGAGGGAGGAAGAAGGAGAGGAGAAAACGATTGATGTCTTTTAATTCTGAATTTGCTGCCTTCCTCTACTCTCCATATATATATAGGTCCTATAACTTCAATATTCCTAGGGTAAAAAAAAAATCCTGCTGCAAACATCAAATTACAAATTACCTCTATCTAAGCAGAGGTAAAAAGAAAAAGAAATCCTATAGACTTCTTATAGCCTCCCAGGTGCAGGCTCATGAGGAAAACGTCAAAGATCCCACAAGAAAGAGCTGAAGGTGTCAGACATGGTGGCTCACACCTGGAATCACGGTCCTTGAGAAGCTGTAAAATGACTGTTTCAAATTTGAGACCAGCCTGTGCTACTAAGTTTCAGACCAGTCTGGGCTCTAGAGTATGCTACTGAAAAAAGTAATAATAATAGTAAATAATGCAAACTATTTCAAATGCTTTGAATAAACTATAATTTTCATCTTTTTAAACATGTTATAGCATCTAATGTTGAAAGGAAAAAAAACTCTTTAAAAAATGTACAAAATTCCTAACACTATACAAGACAAACACATTAAACTTCATGTGGATACCATGTGTAGACATTAGAAGGATAGGAAAATAGGACTCATGGTATAATAGTTTCAAAGTTATCAAATGATTTAACTATAACCAAAAAAAAAAAATTTAAACATAGAAAGGTTCATGAGCACATTTCAAGAATAAGGTTGTGGATTTAGATAGTTCAAAATAGCACCTAAAGGCACATTTTACAAAATGATATAATTCCACATAAATTTATTTTCAATCAAATTGCCTCCTAACCTGTATTTTAAAAGCTCTATATTCATATCTAAGCTGAAATGGTGATTAGGAATCATAGTTGTAAATACCAGTGGTACCAAAATAAAAGCCAGAGGGCTGGAGAGATGGCTCAGTGGTTAAGGCACTTGCCTCCAGTGCCTAAGGCCCCGGATTCAATTCCCCAGGACCCACATAAGCCAGACCCACAAGGTGGTGGCCCAGGTGTGTGTGCTCTCTCTCTCTCTCTCTCTCTCTCTCTCTCTCTCTCTCTCTCTCTCTCTCTCTCTCTCTCTGATTGAAAATGAATATTTTTTAAAAAGCCAGAAAAATATCAATAAGCCTAATATCTGGTGATTATATACTATATGTTCATAATTGCTTAGCATGGTCTCATTTAATCCTCACAAGGATACTTATTTCTAACTAAGGACATTGGGACAGAGTATTACCTAACTTAGATGAAGTCACAGAATTACAATATCTCATATTTTCAGTTTGGAGACTCTTACCTGCAGTTTTTCAGAATGAAAAATATATATTATTTACCTTCAGATCCCATAATGAAGTGATGGATATCAGGGCCTGTTGACATACGAGGTCCTTGACAGCTTTTCTCTATTACACCTCTAGGTGTTACCATTTTCATATGAATCACCTGTTTAATATAATAAAGTGTTAATTCAGGCATCTGTTAGTGAACTGGTGTGCACACATATTCACTGATCTTTAATAAAACACTACTTTTTGCTGGGTGTGGTGGTGCACACCTTTAATCCCAGCACTTGGGTGACAGAGGTAGGAGGATCACTGGGAGTTTGAGGCCAGCCTGGAACTACAAAGTTCCAAGTCAGCCTGGGCTAGACTAAGACCCTACCTTGAAACAAAAGAAAAATAATAAAATAAACACTACTTGTTAAATGTTGTACTAGGTGATAAACTGTGATGCCCTTCAAAATTCCAGTGTATTTTAGCCATTCTTAAACTAAAGATAAAATTATATACTTCTTGATTTAAGTTGATGTGGGGATCTTCATTTTAAGAATAGACAAGAACCTTTCTTTAGACCAAATTTAGCCTAGACCATCTAAATGACAAAGAACCATTTTAAGAATAGACAAGAACCTTTCTTTAGATCAAATTTAGCCTAGACCATCTAAATGACAAAGAACCAAAAGACTCAAAATATGGCAATACTATCTTTAAAAAAATGCTTGAGTGTGTTTATAGTTATGTGTGGTATATGGCAGGTGTATGCAGATGTATGTGCCCCTTGCACATGAGGAAGACAGAAGAGAACATCAGGTATCTTTCCTCTATTGCTCCTTGGTTTATTTCTTTGAGACAGACTCTCATTGAACCCAGAGCTGACTGAGAGGAGCAGGAGACAACACATCACAGAGGTGAGAAAGCTATACTGGGGGAGAAGGAACTTCTAAAAATTAGTTCCTGATATGAGAAACCATTTTGGTTGAAAAGCCAACACACTCTTAGGATAAATTTTAATTAAAAAATCATTTATTATTAAAGGAAATGAGCAGACAGCTTTGGAAAACAATTCGCAACAAAAAGTAAATTAAAACTGCCAATGAGAATATTTTAGGTTTACATTTGCTAAAAGTGAGAGAAATCCAGAGCTGGGCAAGATGGCATAAACCTATAGTACCACTAATTTGTAGGCTGTGGCTGAGGTTGGGGTACCCTGGAAAAATAGCAAGAGCTCCACTACTTCATCTCAAAAAAGAAGGAGGAGGAGGAGAGGAGGAGGGAGAAGGGGAGAAGGAAAGGCAAAGAAAGAAAAAGAAAACTTCAATTGGCACAGAATTTTTGCAGGACAATTTGGTTATAAGCATCCAAAAACTTTAACATATATACTTTTTGCAACAATTCAGCATCTAGAGAAAACAAAGATAAGAAAGAAGGTATTTTCTATTTTGGATTTCTGAGCTTCAACATCAAGAATTAAAATGTTCATTACATATGTAAACAAGAAAGCATGAAAAAAATCATGCAAACTGTTTTAAAAATCTATGCATTTTGTATTTACTAACTCATGTTAATGTTGATAATATAAAAGAGATTGAATACAATATGAACCTCCTCGTATGTTTATGTTCTGGGAGTTGCTTAATTTGTAATTATAACCTTTTATTTATAATTTTACAAGAACTATTCTCATAACAATTTTAAATTATGTCATACTTTTTGTGAAGACTCAGAATTTTAAACTTAATTTTACTGCCAGAAATTTCAATTGTTCTTTTTCTTAAAAATATTTTATTTGCAAGCAGAGAGAGCCAGTGAGAGAAAATGGGCACACCAGGGCCTCTGGTCCCTGCAGATGAACTTCAGATGCATGTACCATTTTTTTTTGTGTGTATGTGCATCTGATTTTACATAGGTACCGAGGAATCAAACCTAGGCCCATACAATTTGCAAGCTAGTGCCTTTAACCACTCAGTCTTCAAATGTCTTTCTAATAGTGCCTCATGATCAACAAGTACAGCAAGGCCTTTTACAGTGGCCACAGATCACTGCTAACAGCCATAGCCCAATAGTACTAGCAGAAGAAAGTATAAGTGTAATGTTCAGGAAATCCAGCAATGAAGAGATGTTTATCCCAACATACAAAGAAAGCACTCAAGACTTCTGAGCCAGGTGTGGTGGCTTACACATTTAATCCTGGCCAGCATTCTGCAGGCTGGCATATAAGGATTGCCATGAGTTCAAAGCCAGCCTGGATATATAAACCTATAGATCAAGAAAATACGCTAAAACAAAATGGCACAGACATTAGATAGCTCATATAGCTACTTAATAGAACCATTTCAATTAGGTTCTTTAATTCTACAGAGAAAAAATAGTTCATTCAGAAAAATAAAAATAATAAATCTCTTAAAGCAACAGGAGTAACAATGCTATCTTAAAAATAGACTGAATTTTGGTAGAGTTGTAAAATAATTATTGGTATACTTTATAAATTGAGTACTATGAAACACAAAGCTTAAATTATCAGTCACCTAAAAGGGGACAGTAAATAATGTCTTACAGGTCTGTCTTTTAATTGATTGATTCTACTATACATATTCGATATTACTACAGTCAAAAGGAATACACTTTTAGATCTAATATCCAACTCAAATTCTTTATTTTTATTTTTATTTATTATTCACAAGGAGAGAGAAAGAAGAGAATATGAAGAAAAGAGAGAGAGAATATGAATGCTAGAACCATGGCCTCCAGCCACTGCAAACGAACTCCAGATGCATGCACTACTTTATGCATCTGGCTTCATGTAGGTACTGGGGATTCAAACCTGGACCATCAGGCTTGCAAGCAAGCTCCTTAACCACATATCATCTCTCCAGCCCCAAACTCAAACTCTTAAGGGTTAACTTTTCATTATAATTTTGAACTACTATTTATTATACAATAACTAGAAGAAAAATTCACCAGGTCCTCAATATTGCCATAGATATTCTTCTTCATGCCTGATGCTCGAGTGGATATCCATCCTCCCACAGTGCTGAATTCCAGGGAATCTGGTTCGTGACCTGTACAATAGCCACTTTCTTTAAGCTGAAAATCAAATATGTAACATGTTATTAGTGAGAAATTATCCCATTTCATACAACAGTCAACACAGTAACTCCTCTCATTTTAAAATTTCAATGACACTTGTATTTTAATGCATTAAAACCTGTATACAAAAGATATGTTTTCTATCATATTAGCCTAACAATTTTAAGTTCTTAATAAAAAAATTATAAAGCAGAAAAGTGTGGACCAAAGGATAGCTGCACCCATAGGTTTAGTAACAATCTTACTCCTTACATTCTTTTCTTTTAAAAATCAGCTGTCCCTCCTCACACCCATGCCCTGCAAGAAACTTTAAATTACTTGTGGAGATCAGACTATGCCTAAGTTACTGCCAAATTCATGTAAACACTTTCAATAAATAAAGTGCTTAATCTCTTGTTTTCCCTACCCTAATACAATATGCAGCAGGTCTACAGAAAATCTGAGCAAATTGCCTGTACTTAATTCTCTCAAGGAGTCATGTGTTTTAATGTACAGCCATCTGGCTAGGTTTCCCATGTGTAACACTGTCATTTACCTCTGATGTAGATCAGGCATTCCTGTATATTAAACAGTCACTTGTTTCTCATTTTTCTATTTTAGCTTGGCTTCACCATCTGCACAGCACCTGAGGGTGAATGGATGCCCTTTACTGCACCACTACCAAATCCATTCCACTGCAAATGTATTAAAGTCTTAGCCATCTCCTGTCCAATGGTACATACGTCACCATCTGTATACCCACTATCTCCTGCATTCAAGCCCATCAATCTGTGTTGACCGTTTTGATAGTCAGCCAGTGAAGCAATTGCTTCTACTGTTCAAATAAATCTAGAGGTATGTAGAGTAGGTCAGCTATGTCTGTACCTGTGTATTTAAGTGTACATATGGTGTGAAAGTCATCATAGGCTAAATGTAACTTTTTACTATTTACACATCAGCAATGAATTATTTATCATTTTAAATTTTGCTTCTAGGAAAACAATATTTGAAAAACACAAATTGTTACTTAGGTTTTTAAATACTCTTATTTTTAAATATGCTTTTGGTTAAGAAGTTAATAGCCAACTACAATTAAGCAAGATTAAAATGATGATTATCAGACTTTAAGATTTCATCCTTAACTCAATCCTTAAGCAATGAATATTGATATTATTTTCCTTTTAAAGACTGTTACTCAATTTTGTGAAATTAAGAGAAAAAAAGCATTTATGAATCTCTAAGAAATGTTAGCAACTAAAAGCCAAAAGAAGCTAAAGGAAGTGGTCAAGTGTTTACAATAGTGTTCTCCAGACACAAATTGGTCATGGCATTCATGACCTCAGAGTAGTAGGAGGGGTACAAGTGATTGTATCAAAAGTAGACCAGTGATTTTCAGGTAAAAAATGTGAGTAGGGGTGAGAGACTGATAAAGAAGCAAGAGGAATTTTACTTATTCTGATGATGATGGCTCCACAGCTATATTAATATGTCAAAAATGTAGTTTAAATGAGAGCAATTTATAACAATTTACCTTACTCAACCATTAGAAAGCAAAATAAAACAAAAATATGAGACTCAAAATTTGAACAGAGAGCTGGGTGTGGTGGTACACGCCTTTAATCCCAGTACTCGGGAGGCAGAGGTAGTAGGGTTGCCATAAATTTAAGGCTACCCTGAGACTACACAGTGAATTCCAGGTCAGCCTGGGCTAGAGCAAGACCCTATCCCCCCCCCCAAAAAAAATTTAACGGTTCCAGAATAAGCCAACTTGAAGAAGACTACAAATTTTACCCTCTAAAAATTCAGTTTTTAAAATATTAAGTTTGCAATGCCCAATATATATTCAAGTAAAGACAAAATATAGGAAACTGGATATGTAAGCATATAGGTCAAGAAAAAAAATCCACATTGGTGGTAATAAATTTGGGAGTCATCAGCATATAAAAGAAATATCTAAAAGTCTCCTTGCCTGAATGAAGTAGCTGATGCTTAATAAAAATTAATGGTAGAGGCCAGAGAGATGGCCCAGAAGATAAAGAGCTAACCACTCAAGCCAGAGCACCCAAATTTGATCCCCAGACAACACAATGCTAGAGGCTGTGGCAGACTTCTGTAATGTCAGCATGCTGCCACTGCGCTGGCAGCAAGATGGTAAGTGGAGAAAGAATTTCCTGGAAGCCCATGGCCAGTACAGCAAAGAACAGCAGCAGCACAGAGAGAATCCAAGGGAGAAGGAATGCCTCAAATGACGTGGAAAAGCAAGGATTAACATAAAAGTTGTCCTCTACCCCCCCAAACACACACACATGCTGTGGCACATGCAGCCACATACACACATGAACATTCACACACCCAAATTTAAAATAATGGATTGGGGAGTCACAGGAAACCCCGCCCCTCCCAGAACAGCTAATGTCAGTTAATAATTGCTGGGGAAGGAGTCATGTTCTTTAGAGGTCAAAATTGAAGTCTAATTATATTAACTTACTTCATCCTAATGGAAACATTATAACAAAAAGATTATCCCCATTTTACAGGTGAAGAAACTGAAGCACAAAGGTTGGTAGTCCACCCAAGACCACACAGCAAAGAGCTATATTAGAAGTTTATAGTAAGAGCTACTTAGAAACAATAACAAAAAGATAATGACAGTTACTAGTAACATTGGCCCTACGAAGAAAAATTTGAATTAATAAAGTAGCCAAAAATTTAATAAGCCCCCAAAGAAATCCCCAATTCAGAACTAACAAATTAGTGACTTCCCTTAAAATTTATGTACATTAAAAGTCAATACAGGGCTGGAGAGATGGCTCAAAGGTTAAGGCACTTGACTCCAGTGCCTAAGGCCACTGGTTCAATTCCCCAGTACCCACGTAAGCCAGACTCACAAGGTAGTGGCCCTGGTGCTCTCGCTATATCTCGCTATCTCTCTCTCTCTCTCTCTCTCTCTCTCTCTCTCTCTCTCTCTCTCTCTCTCTCTGATTGAAAAATGAATAAATAAAATATTTTATAAAAGTCAATGCAATTTACAATTTAAAGAAATTAAAACCTGGGACTGGGGCTGGGGCTCAGGCATTAAAGGCGCTTCCTTGCAAAGCCTGCCAGCCTGGGTTCAATTCCCAGGCAGCCCATATAAAGTTGGACAATCATTTGTTTGCAGCAGCAAGAAACCCTGGTGTGCCTACAAAGACACACACACAAAAAATAAATAAATAAATAAATAAATAAATAAATAATTTTTAAAGAAGCTAAAGCCTTTTGAACAGCTACTATGTTTTGAAACTTTTATGAGGGGTTAAAAGGACATTTTAAGCTGATGACTTCAGCTTTAGTAGAAATTTAAAGGACAGGGAAGTTACATGAGGAAGCATGATAGCAGCAACTGCAGCTAGAGAATGAGCTGGTAGATAAAGCATCAGAAGTGCACACTCTAGAAAACTGTCATTTAAATTTCAAGGAAATTTGTTCCTTGAATTTTAATTCTAACCTTTAAAAAAGAACACCTGTAAAAGTTAAAATACTGTATCACAGGCTATAATAAAGAATATGAAATTGGAGACATAAAAGGCCCATTCTTTTTTATTAAAGTAAACGCTGTTGAGAATGTCTCAAATTCAAGCATAATGGAAGATATATATAACTTTTTAGAGGTTTTTTTATCAAGTACTATTATCTGACCAATGAAGTTCATTGTAAACTATAATAATTAATAAATATCCTTAACCTCAAATATTTAAAACCTTGACTAATTTGAATACCTCAAAGATATGCTCACTTTTATTCTGGTTCTCTGCAACTTATTGAATTGAATCAAAATGAAAACTGTATTTTTTTCCCAAACTCTTTCAAGTAGAAGTGGTCACAAGTAAATCAATTTCAACATTTCAAGAAAGAAATGTTGAAAAAATAACATCTGTATCGTTCTCTGTGTTTCATTAAAGTTTCTGGGGAGACATCCTCTATAATCCAAGTAGTTGGGATATCACCAATAAACTGAACTTTCTAATTTTTATTTTAAAAGCTGCGCTACAATCTTGAGGAAGATGAAGGAACTCAATAATTTTAGCAATTGCCTTCTTAGAAACCTGAACCCTTTTCGAGAAATTTATTAGGATCCTGAGAACAAAGTAGGAAGGTTAAGAATCACTGCTTGTAGGAGTTACCTTCTCATTGCTAGGACAAAACAGCCAATCAGAAGCACAGCTCAAGGGAGAAAAGTTTATTTCCGCTTACGGTTTAGAGGGAAATTTTCATTATGGTGGGCAAAGCAAAATGGGTCTGAAGAGGAAGCACTTTAGTGGGAAGGAGGTAGTGTCAGTGAAGATCCAGTGAGCTGGACTAATAAGCTTCAAGATCTGCCCCAGAGATACACCTCCTCTAGCAAGGCTCCACCTCCCAAACAATCTACAATCTTCTCAAAATGACACCAGTTGAGGACCAAGTATTCAACACACATGAGGGTATGGGGACAGTTAACATTTAAACCACCACACTACTCAAAAGCTAAGTAATTTTGTTTTCAACAAAATTTTGCAGGGAAAAGTTTGATGAATGGTACATATGGTATCCACTCAGCTGATACAATTTATCATTTTGATCTGAGATTTCTTTTTCTAATTTGTTCCATTTTGCTCAATTCCTACTTCTGTGTATCAGGTTCACTTATCAGCCCTTGCCTAAATCCTACTCCTAAGGGACTTTATAAAGCTTTTTAATGAACCAATCTCATTTTCCTGGCTTCCTCCTTTACTAATATTGCAACACACACACACACACACACGAGAGAGAGAGATACTTCAGTCATACTCAGCAATCTGCTGTCCTCCCAAAGCAGCTGCCCTGAAAAGCCTCTATACATGCTTCTTTGATTCTCCCCATCACACATCCATTTTTTTTTTTGCTAAGTCTTGTGTTTTATTTTTTTTAATTAATTTTTAAAGTTTGCATACAAAGTAGTGGGCTTTGTTATGGCACTTTCATATGCACTGCATTTTTTACTGATTTTCTAACCCTGAAATCTCATTTCAAATCAAATTCTCTGTTACACATCTTCAGCCAAATTCCTCCCAATGGCCCCCATTTGATGACACATAAACCCTGAATTCAGCTGTTAACTAGAAACTCTAGCCCTAAATCAATCACTGCTTACCTAACATTCTATCTTAATAGCCATGGGCAGGAGAGATATGTCTTACTCACTATGGAGTTCTCAGCATCTAGTTCAACACCTGCCTCACAACAAAAGCTGAGCAAATTCAATGAGTGAACAAATGTGCTGTGAAAGGGACTTCATTCATACTGAGGGTACAGAAGTTTTCAAAACCTTAACTAGTGGAGGGGGTTAAGATGGCAGTGTGGTAGCTACCCATAGCGATCAGCGGGGAAAAATGCAGAAAAACAGGAAAACATACCCTTTTTCTGAAAACTGAAGGGGTGCAAGATAAATTCAACCTCAGAAGAAAACTAGGAAAGAGTCAGAACATTCACACATATAGATAGAAGCTCTTTCAGT
>PVHP010049993.1:0-11976 GCA_004024765.1 Zapus hudsonius
TGGTCAGCTTTCTAGTTGCTGCGCAGAAAGAACCCAAACAAAAGCAGCTTGTGGAGGAATGGGTTTATTTATGGGTTTATTTGGCTTACGGACTTGAGGGGAGACTCCAGCCTGGCAGGGAAAATGATGGCATGAGCAGAGGGGTGGACGTCACCTCCGCCACAACACTGGAAACAGTGGCAGGACACAGCACCGGAAACAGCAGCAGAAAGGTGTACCAAATACTGGCAAGGGGAAGCTGGTTTATAACCCCCCAAAGTCCGCCCCCCAGTAACACAGCTCCATCAAGTTTGTAAAATCTAAACTGCCATCAGCTGAGGATCAATTGCCCAGAACACATTCATTTGTTTGTGGGGGACACCTGGATCAAACCATGACAACAGCTATGGATTCTGTGAGAGATTTCTCAAAGAAACAACTCAGACAAGAAACAGAGCAGGCTACCTGATGTTCTCCTCCGGCCTCGACATGTGTGACCATATCATCTACCACTAAACACACATGCAAAAAAAAAGAGGTTCATTAAACTTTCCAACTGCTCCATTAAAATATTTTAAATTTTTTTTATGTAGTAGTAAACCCTCCCGTTTAATATACTTAACATAATTTTCTCATTCCTGCAACAAATCTGGATATAAACAGATCCCAATACTTCAGAATAAATAAGAAATAAAGGTTATTTTCCTAAGAGAGAAATTATAGCTGGGCATGGTGGCACAGACTGTTAATGCCAGCACTAGGGAGGCGAGGTAGGAAGAACACTGGAAGTTCGAGGCCAGGCCTGGGACTCCAGAATGAGTTCCAAGTCAGCTTGGGCTAGAGTGAGACCCTACATCAAAGAAAAAAATATATATATGTATGTCTTTTAAAAATCTATGAAATCCTGGCCCTGAATTAACATTGAAACCTTCCTTTTCCTTTCTAGGAAGCAGAGTGATTAAGCTCATCTCAAATCTCAACTAACATGTTAAATAAGAGCACTATCACAGACTAGCTGAATGTGTGTAGGATCTATTTAGATAGGAGTCATCATCTTATCTGGCCTTCCTTATCCAGGGTCATCAGTCAAGGGCTGGCTGGCTCTGGCTTGGGACTCATTCACAGTGTCCAAGAAGACATTCTTGCTGTGTTCTTAGAATACTATAGTGCTGCTCAGCCGTCACAGTTGACTCATCCATGGGCTATCTTTTTTTTTTTTTCCAGGAATTTACATGGTAAATAGTGGTCATCATCAAGAAAAGGATTGTCTATTTTCAGGACATTTAAGCAAACATTCTGGGCTCAGAACACACAGGAAGTGAGAATCTCAAGGCCCACCCACTGACAAAGCCCCTATTTCACCTCTCAAGGCCTACCAAGCACTCTATGGTTCATGATAAGCCCTCCAGTTAGGAGCCTGCTTCCCTGTGTTTGGTGCCTGGAACTGTAATCTTTTATGTCTTCAGGGTACAACTAGAGAGAGAGCTAAGGTTCTCAAAGGACTTGAATTAGAGAAATGAACATTTTTTATCTTCAGATGACTTCAGATGACTTTTCAAAATGGCTTTCAGTGTTTCCAGAAATTATGTAACAGTTTATCTGACGCTAATGGTTGTTGCTATAAAGGATTAAACTAATTTTTTAAAAGAAGAAAAAATATGATTTGGGGAATTTTGTATAGGACCTATATAATGGGTACAATCCTTGTAGATTAAAAACCCTAACTTTAGTCAATATAAAATATGCTTTATATATCATCAATTTTGAGATTATTAATATTTTAAAATATTGTGTCAAAGCCCTAAATCATCCAGGGGTAGTAGAGTTTGCCATCTACTTTGGCTCAGCAAGTCTATGCAATCAGACAGCCAAAATTCTTCCTCTCTTGTATAATCTTATATTTGTGTGGTGATGGTAAGTTCTTATAAATTGTTTAAACACTTGTGCATCACAAAATACAAATTGCCAAATGAAATGTTAACCAAAAACCTTTTTTTCAAGTGCAAGAGTATCTGCTTCCCAGACAAAGAACACATTACTGTAACATTAAGGTTACAACTGACCAAAAGGAAGCCAAGAGACATCTGAGTGGGATGGCTTAGAGAGCAGATCCTCTTCACTGGCTCTACCCTCTCTTCCCATCACCACTACCTCCCTTTGCTAGGGAGTGCTATTACCCTGTTCAAAAGTTCATGACCTGCCTGTAGAGCACATTTTACATCCTCCACTTAACTCATAAGGCCTTTAACAGACTATAAAATGTGGATATGCCATGCTGTGGCTGTGGTCTCTAACTGGTCTGCAGGGCTAGTCTGGTGGTTAAGGGTCAATTGTTTCACGAAGATGTGACATCAGCAATGCGTGAATCCATCCATGAGTTGAGTTTCCAGCTGAAGCAGCTACTCAGAGTGGAATCTGATGGGAGGAAGTAGGTCACTGGAGGTGTGTTTCTAAAGGGAATCCTATCCATGCCCCATCCTGTCTTTCTCCCATTGTCCCCTGCCATGAGTCTAGGTCTTACCACACATGGGTCCAGGAGCAGCACAGCCATGTGACTGAGATCTCTAAAAGTAAGAGCCAACACAACATTCCCTCCATTAAACTTGTTTTCATATGGGCTAGGAAGAAGGCTTAGCAGTTATAGGTACTTGGTGGTAAAGCCTGCCAGCCCAGGTTAATAATGCAAATGTCTGACGCTCTTATTCAGATGCAAGGGGCCCTGGTGCACCCATACACATACATACAAATAAAACAAATATTTTTTTAAATATTTTATTTATCCAGATATGGTGGTACACGCCTTTAGTTCTAATACTCGGGAGGCAGAGGTAGGAGGATTGCTGTGAGTTCAAGGCCACCCTGAGAGTACATAGTGAATTCCAGGTCAACCTGGGCTACAGCAAAACCCAAACTCAAAAAACATATATAAAGCCAGTGAGACAGAAACCGACGATTTTCGACACAAAGACCCCTAAGCTCACAACCTTAAAGCAGCCTTAATACTCATCCACCACAACTCAGGGAACTATGCGGAAGAGGGGGCGGAAAAATTGTGAGAGCCGTGGTGGGGGAGATTATCCAGAGGCATGGCCAGGAGAACCTGGTTGAAAACTAGGCTATCCATGGTCCCCTGTCACAAGGACTGATCCAGACGGCCCATGGAGGAGGTTATCCAGTGGAGGGGGGAGGGGAGGGCAGCGGGGAATTGGGGATAACAACTCATTGTTTGCCCACTAAATATTGTAACTCATTATGGACAATAAAAAACATATATATATAATAACCTATATATACATATTGTATAGATATAAATAATTTATTCATTTATTTGAGAGAGAGGCAAAGAGACAGAGAGAGAGAGCATGTAAAAGCCAACATAGGTGTACCAGGGTCTCTTGCCCCTGCAAAGGAACTCCAGACATATGTGCCACTGATCCACTTTGTGCATAATCTGCAAATGACCTCAAAAGTTCCACAGGAAAGTGTCCCATTAATTTTAGCAAGTATATGAGTTTGCATATACAGAATCCACGAATAATGAAAAGTGATGAGCTATGAAAACTTTTCTAACAAGAGTAGGATCCAAGTGTGGTAGCTCATGTCTATAATCCCAACACTCAGGATTCTGAGACAGAAGGATCACCATGAACTTAAATGTCACCTGGGATCAGTGTGAGGTCCAGGTTAGGCATAGGCAAGAATGAGACCCTGCCCCCAAAATAAATAGATACATCAACAAACAAGAGAAAGGCTGGGATTCTCAGTTGTAGAAAATTTGCAAAAGGCCCTGAGGTCAATTCCCAGTGTGGCAAAAAAAAAAAATTATTCAGCAATAAAAATATTAACAATAACAATAATAAAATACCTAAAATTTTGAGTATTTACAATGTGCCTTAAGATCTTCAAATTATTTTCATATAAACTAATATATTTAAAATCCACAAAACCTCTGAGGTGAAAAACACTTTACAGATAATAAAACACTGTATAAGATGTTTTCCTTGTAGAAAGTAATCCATGTCATGCTAATTAGTACTACTTAAGCTTAAACCATTCCATGACATGTGTTAGAAACTTGAGTCTCAAGTTTAAGTAATTAAATACCTTCAGAAATCACATGTGGAAGTAGCCTTTGGAAGGTACTTAGATGGGGCCACGAGGGTGGGTCATTTATGAAGGCATTAGACCTTAAGCTAGAAAGTGGGTCTGCTTCACTCCCTGTCACCTCCGCCGTGTTAGCCTACAGTGAGGGACAAGGCCTCCGTGGTGTGCCAGGGCCACACTCTTGGGCTTCTCAACTCCAAAACCAAGACTTATAGAAACCTCCGTTCTTTCTGAGTTATCCGGTCCATGATATTCAATTTTCTGTGGCAACAGGAGGAAAACCAAGACAAGACCTGACAAAGATACTTTCCTCCACCCAAATAAACTGGGCCTTAAACCTTGACCCAGCATTGTTTCAAACAGCTCAAGGCCACCTCCCTGGAATGACTGTCTCCCCCTCCGTGCTCTACTCAACATGCATGTGTGAGAACAGATGAGATTGCCAAGAACCTTACTGTTTATTCCAGCAGCATCTGAAGATAAGGTCCCTGGCTCCCACATCCTGAGAGGACAGACTCCGAACTTTAATAGTTGCCAATAAGCAGACATGACTAGCCTAATTATAAAGGGTTATAACTCTCTCCAGGGGCTCTTCTCCCTCTTCTCCCTTCAAAATGCTGGGTCACCTCTAGCCAATCCAAGGTTTAATTCAGTTCACAATGGACTTTTCCCCCTGTTGTAATAGTAACCACTAGTTAAAACCCTTCCTTCCCATCTGAACCAGTCTTTGACTTTGCTGATCTTTGACAGCTCCTCGGCAAATAGAGGAAAAACTAGGATCTGTGCCTAGAAAAATTAAGCCTAAACCTATATCCTCTTTCACTGTAATGCGTGAATTTTCTACACTCTCCAAGATGAGCCCTCTGCTCTATCTCACTGCTGTGGACTTCCAAGAATTTATTCTTTCATGAAACATCTCCTTAGCTCTCTCAAAAATACTAGGTGTGCTGGGTGAGGTAGCACATGCCTTTAATCCTGGTTCTTGGGAGAACAAGGTAGGAGGATCCCTGTGAGTTCCATAAGGTCAACCTGGGACTACAGAGTAAGTTCCATGTCAACCTGGGATAGAGCGAGAACCTACCTTGAAAAAACAAACAAAAAATCCTAGGTGTCATGGCTGGGACGATGGTTAAGCAGTTAAAGGCGCCTGCTTGCAGAGACTGCTGGCCAGGCTCCATTCCAACAGAGCCAGGTAAAGCCTGATGCGCAACTTTATCTGGAGTTCATTTGAACTGTCAAGAGGCCCTAGCACACCCTTCTCTCCCACCCCACCCCACCACTCTCTGCTTGCAAATAAAAAATAAATAAATAAATAAATTTAATAAAAAATATTAGGTACTTTCTTAGATATTGGAGGTAAAAAGTATGGGCAATCTCATCGTTAAGGAGCTCAATGTTTGGGGAAAATTCAGTGATTATGGACAAGTATAAGAGTTGCAGAGTAAGACCTTAAAAAGGGGTCTCCAGAGTGTGGCTTTTTGGGTCAAGTGTCTAAAAGGAAGTCAGCATGCAAACATTCTGATTGAACACTAGGAATCACACAGAGATTACACAAGGGAGATCTAGAAGCACAAAAAATCGTATACAGGGGCAGATATAAAGGAGAGCACAGTTTTCAGGAAACTGGGGTATTTTTAAGGCTGGAATAAGTTCAATGTGTAGGCAATACACTGAGTGATAAAGACAGCAAGAGAAAAACCCAATATGTCAAACTCACAGGTCTGAATTGTTTTCAGAAATGCAATGAGCATTCCTTGAATACATCTAAGTAGATATCATCTACAAGCATATTGGGATAGTCGTAAAGATAACTCTGGAGTATTGTAGTGAAAGGTTTAAAATTAAGAATTAAGACTGGAAGTAAGGAAACCTGTCCCAGTTCGGAGACTACTGTGGTAATCAGATTGAGCTCTGGGATGAGGTGCTGCTGGCTGCAAGCGCGGGAGGCCCAGGAGGCAGAAAGGAAAGCTGGGTCTCTGCAGGACAAAAAGGCTGAGCTGCCTGGCAGATAACCTGGACACGACCCACTCCAACGCCCAGTTGACTTCTACTTCTGCACCTTCTCTCTTCTCAAAACTACTTCTCTTAACCCAACTGTCCAAAATTAGAAGAACTAAGACTCACCTTTCCTGGTCTAGGTGGGGGCATGGAGAGGGATGGAGGAAGGACGGAGGTGGGAGGAAGTTTAAACAAAAATAAAGGTGTTATATATATGTAAACCTACTTCATTAGCTAAAAAATGTTTATGTTATAAAACAAAAGAGAGTTTGAACAGAAGAACCCTGTGTGGGTGATCATGCTATGCCCAGAAACTATCAATTGTTACAGAAAAAGTTCAGTGCCAGGGTAGGTTACTTCATATTAAGTTTTTGGTCAGGGAGGTTCCTTATGTTCACAAAACAATAGATACTATTGCCAAGATTCTTGGTTGTCCACTAAAATTGGATGCTAAAACTCTATTGCTGTAGGCCATTGAGAAATCAATCCGGAGATGAGCTGGAAGTTTCCTCCCTACTGACTCAATATTCCAGAGATGGAAAGGGTAATGCACACTGCTGGACGACAAAGGTCATCAGGAGGCTTGACCAAAAGTTGACTCTGCAAACGTCAAGGATGGCAAAATAGGCAAAATGTGCCAAATGGTGGCATGCCGGTTATGGGGAAGACCAACAACTCTCTGATTGGATTTGAGGCCCTAAGCCCTGGAGGGAAGGTACTACTGTTGTCTGGCTAAATGGATACATTATGCCCACCAAACTGCCATCAAAATATTTATATTTATGCCCATATATATTAATGCTACTCTTACTTTTGGTTAGAGAAGTTTCTCCTTTCAAATTGTGGTGACCACTAAAGGAGACTCAAAACTCATTAAAGTATTAACAAGAAGTGACAATGGGGCTGGAGAGATGGCTCAGTGGTTAAGGCACTTGCCTCCAGTGCCTAAGGCCCCGGGGTTCAATTCCCCAGGACCCACATAAACCAGACCCACAAGGTGGTGGTCCTGGTGTATTCTCTCTCTCTCTCTCTCTCTCTCTCTCTCTCTCTCTCTCTCTCTCTCTATCTCTGCTTGAAAATGAATAAATAAAATATCTCTGCTTGAAAATGAATAAATAAAATATTAAAAAAAAAAGAAGTGACAATGGAATGTTCAGCACTAAGAGAAACATCTCTGTCATACCCTCTGAGGCTCAGGGATCTTTGCAGAGAACTTGGTGTAAAAGAATGTAACAGCCACAGCCGAGTGTGGTGATGCACACCTTTAATCCCAGCACTTAGGAGGCAGGGGTAGGAGGATCGCTGTGAGTTAGAGGCCAGCCTGGCACTACATAGTGAATTCCAGGTCAACCTTGGCTAGAGTGAGACCTTACCTCAGAAATCCAGAAAGAATGTAAGAGCCGGGCTGGAGAGATGGCTCAGAATTTAAGGTACTTGCCTGCAAAGCTTAATGACTCAGGTTTGATTCCCCAGTACCCACGTAAAGCCAGATGCACAAAGTAGTATGCATCTGGAGTTTGCTTGCAGTGGCTTAGAGGCCCTGGCACACTTTGTTCTCTCTCTCTCTCTCTCTCTCTCTCTCTCTCTCTCCTCTCTTCTCTCTTAAATAAAAATATATTTAAAAGAAAAGGAAAAAAAGAATGTAAGAATAGAATGTAAGGGGAGGAGTGCTTTGCAATACTGTCTTCTAGTCACAAAGTGGCCGTGGCATTCGTGACCTCACTGAAGCTAATTCTACCTACAGAAGTCCTGCATAACAGGAGGGGGGAAATGGTGACATAGAAAAAGAACAGGAACTAGTTAAAATGGAAAAGAAATCTGGGAAGTATAGGAAATGGGGGACAAAGAACAGTGGGAGGAGGGGATTGTATCAGGTGCACTGTGTACAGGTATGGAGGACGTTAATGAAAAACTTGATTAAAATGTTCCTTCCTTAAATCCTGTCCTTCATTACAATTTGTCCACAACCTTCCCACTTTCTTTCCTTCTGTTTTTCTTTATAAGCAGAGAGAGATAGAGGAAGAGAGACAGAGAGGATGGGCACGCCAGGGCCTCTAACACTGCAAATGAACTCCAGATGCATGCACCATATTTGTGTTTCTGGCTTTATGTGAGGACTGGGGAATCAAACCTGGGTTGTTAGGCTTTGTAGGCAAGTGCCTTAACTGCTAGGCAATCTCTCCAGCCCCTTCCCACTTTTTTTCATGCTGTGACATAATGTACACTAACTCCTTTGGCAAAGTTCCAGTATGTCTTGTAAACCAGTCAGTTTATACATACATACATACATACATACATACATACATACATACATACATACATATATACATACATATGGAAGGATACACATCTATATAACTTAGTTGACTGCTTTTTAATACCTGGGATACTGTCAAAACAAGTCTTTATCTTTTCTTTAATATCTCCCACAAAATTCTTACACACAGAAGGTCAGTAGATGTTTGATACAGGGAAAGCAAGGAACTCTTCATGATTAGGTTGTTCTGTAGACTAGCTTAGTTTCCTCAGGTCACTAATGAGGTAACATGATTTTATACATCAAGAACTCAAGACATGACTTCATTTTTCTGTCCAAGCCCCTACTTCTCTGGAGAACAACAAAGGCAGTATGTGACAATGGATTCTTCCTATGCTAAACTCAAATTCTTACTGCTTCCCAGGTAGGAATTAACTAGCTTTCATTCTTAAAACGGATAGATCAGATCTCCACACCCTTCTGCTCCTGATACTAAAATGTCTGCATTATTCTCTAAACCCCTTGCAACTTCCACAAATAAAAGTGTTCTTTCCTGAAAAGTCCTTTGTTCTCCATAACACAGCATGGTAAATACCTGTCTATGTTTGTGGCCCTCCCCCAGGAGATCTTTGTGTCTCTTTCTTTGCGCTGGCCTCTTCTTGGAAGAGTGTTTATTGAACAGTGAAAAATGCCCCAACATTGAAAGCTGGGCTTTATGGATAACTAACCCTCATTCCTCATTCTTTTCCTCTCTCCTTCAGCCATTTTTCTTAGTCTGGTTTATAGTTCAGTTATTTGTATTATGGATTATTTATGACCATTTTACGAATTTATACAGACTAAACATCCCTTATCTAGACTGTCTGTGGTCAGAAGTATTTTAGATTTCTCTCTCTTTTTTAATGGCTTCATGTTCATACTGGAGAACTGGACGGAGAACAGCAAGCTTTGCAAGCAAGTGCCTATAACTGATGATCCATCTCGCTAGTCCCCTGCTCTTTCTTTAAATATTGATTGGTTTATTGATTGATTTATAAGCAAGCAGAACAAGAAGAGAGACAGAGAGAAGAAAGTCAGGGCCTCTAGCCGCTGCAGAGGAATTCCAGTTGCATGTGCATCTAGCCCTGCGGTCAAGCTTTGCAGGCAAGCGCCTTAACCGCTGAGCCATCTCTCCAGACCCCTTGCTCTTTCTTACGGGTATTATATTCTCCCCCAATGCAGATGGATTCTTTTTGAAATACGACAACATTGCTTCTTCAGGGTTTTGTTTAACCCACATATTTCTTTTGACTTTACCAAAGCAAAATAGCTTTTAAAACTTTTCCATGGCAAGACACTTGTGGATAGTTTCTGGAGAACTATCAACGATGCTAGCCTCATCTGTTGCCTCCATTGGTTTCTAAGTAGAAAGGCTGCTGAAATTAATCAGTTGATCTATATGGCCATTGTAAAACAGCACTGTAGCAGATCTGATGAGAAACAGGATTCAATTCAAATAAATTCACAACTTAATTGGACACTAAGAGGAACCAGTAAGGCTGATGGGAACAGAACGTTTTTCTGACACTGAAAATTTATTTGCATATAAACTGCATTACATTTAGAAGACAGTGATTATATTATTTCTTTTTATCTAACACTTTGAAATACCCTTGGCTAGTCATAATTAATTAATATTTACACTGCAGGATCTAGCATTCACTTGTCTGATATTATCAATCTTACCAATAGCTAGAGGTTTGTTTTTTTGTCCTGTCCCCCCCCAAGTGGGGGGGGGGGGTTCGAATTAGGTTTTGCTCTAGCCCAGCCTGACTTGCAATTCACTAGGTAGTCTTATGGTGGCCTTGAACTCACTGTGATCCTCCTACCTTGGCCTCCCAAGTGCAGGGATTAAAGGTGCCACCATGCTCAGCTAAAAGCTAGAGTTTTTAAAAAATCAGAGTTCTAAACTATTTATTTCTCACATTATATATTTATAATGTAAAGCAGTTAAGAGTCTTAGAAAGTATTACAAAATAAAAAAATTATAATTTCAAAAGCAAAGAATAAAGTTAAAAAGTGGGTATCAAATAAGTAATTTTTACTGAAAGCAAATATTTTCAGAGAAAATAATTGGCATTTATCTATTCATACGCTATAGAGTATAAAAGACATTGCTGTTTAAGTAGTAGTTCAAATACCACAGATTTAAAATAGTTAAAAGGCCCACTTTGATTTTGTGACACATCTCTGTGGACAGTGCAGGTATGTCAGAGCAGATTACTTGAATGGGTAATTAGCCAATACTGGATAAGGTGACCCCAGCCAACCACTTGTGGAGCAGAAACAAGAAAGGTGGTTTGAGCTTAAGAGGTTGAGGCTAACATGGACAAACCTAGATAGAGCCCATTTGAATAAGTGAATAAATATATAAGTCAGTAAAATTTAAAGAATATAGTTTTATTTTAAAACCTTCTGTCATAGTTTGATCCAGGTGTCCCCCACAAACAAATGAATGTGTTCTCAGTGATCAATCCTCAGCTGATGGCAGTTTGGGTTTTGCAACCTCGCTGGAGCTGTGTTGTAGGAGGCGGGCTTATGGGGTTATAAGCCAGCTTCCCCTTGCCAGTGTTTAGCACACCTTCCTGCCATTGTATGCAGTGCTGTGGCGGAGGTGATGTCCACCCTCTGCTCATGCCATTGTTTTCCCTGCCATGATGGAGTCTCTCTCAAATAAACCCATTCCTCCACAAGCTGCTTTTGCTTGGGTTCTTTCTGCGCAGCAACTAGAATGCTGACTGCAACACCTTCTAAATCCATTAAACTATCAATAAGTTATAATCATTTCAGATGAACACTAATTGTATTTTCCTGACAGTATTCCATGCATCCCAGGCTGATGTTGGTCTCAGTCTTGAATCTCTGACCCTCCTCTTTCCTGAGTACTAGGGTTACAGGTGTGGACCACCACACCTAGTGATCCAATCTATGGCTTTGTGCATGCTAGGCAAGCATTCTATCAACTGAGCTGCATCCCAGCCCCCAGATGAATTTTCTTTTAGCATCAGACATTTTGAAACATGACAACCTACAGTTCCTCTCCAGGGAAAAGGGCTTTAAGCTCATATGTTATATCTAGAGATATTGGGCTCTCAGCATTATTAACTGTATCATCAGAGTAAGAGTCAAAATTTATCGACTAGGTTCCAATGAGTTTCCAAGAGAGCAGGTGCCTGAATCGATGCACATCCCAAGAAAGCCTTAAAGGATGCATTCCAGCTCTGCCGAAGGCCTGACTAAGCCATCCTGAAGATCTCGCCTGGTGACCACAGCCAAATATAACGGCTTATGTTCAGCATTCATGCACAGCAACCCGAACACTTTTATTTCTGTCTGCAGCTCATTCACAGAGACAGAGCTGCCACCTAGTGACAAAGACGCAAGTCACAGGGCTGTAGAGCAAATAAGGTAAACTGCTTGTTTTCTTCAAGTACTTAGACACTAAAAATAATACAATTTAGCACACATCAAAGTCAAAGTTATAGCAAAACTTCAAAAACTAGCATGGCAGCTCACGTCTTTTAATCCAGCACTTGGGGGCAGAGGTAAGAGGATCGAGTAAGTTCAAGGCCAGACTGGGCTGACAAAGTGGGGTCCAG
>PVHP010049994.1:0-11964 GCA_004024765.1 Zapus hudsonius
TGTTTTACTTCACAATCCACTTGTCTGCTTTGACAAAACATTTATTTTCACTGATCTACAAAGTCTGCCCCGTCCATGGCTTGCCTCCCTGGCCATAGTCTGCTTTCTGCATGAACAGCGAGGCTTTGCAGGACACTGCATGGAAGCCGGTCAGTGGGGGACTCACGCTGACTATTTGCTGGGCAGCTCCAGGCCAGGGGCCTTCCTGAGCGTCCAGCTTGAGGGCTCAGTGGGCACCAGATAAGCTTCTCACCACGTGGCCGCTGCACTCAGGCCAGCAGACAGTTCTGAGTGTCTTACTGCTGCTGGAACTCACCCAAGAGAAACTTTTTTCCTGAGGCCTAAATTTAGTCCAGGGCGCTTGGACATTATGCCATTCCCTGAACGAACTCAATAGTAAACAAGTTCAAAACAAGGTCAACAGCTGGTGGCTGACCCGCCCTGTCCCAGAGCACCCACCTGGGGAGGTCATGTGGGCTGTCTTTATGCCTTTCCCTGGGTAGCTCAGGCAGGTGGGTGCAGGCCCAGTGGCCTGGGGTAACTGGAAGAGGACCCTGAGGTGGTTCCCACTGGGGACTATAAAGTTTTGGTGCTGTTGGGGTGTGCAGGACAGGTGCGAAGCAGAGAAGTTACAGAAGCATGACCCCAAATATAGCTCCCGCAGCTGAGTTTTTCGTGGCCTGTGAGGGAAAGGGGATTCCGACCCAACCATGGGAGAAACAAGGCCACAGCCACCAGCAGCCAGGGTGGGAAGGAAGCCGGGATGTGGCTGCACACGTGACAATACTTGTCCCAGACCCTAGAGGACCAACAAGGGGGTGTCCACAGCTGCCTAGACGCTTCCTCACACCGAGACTCTGCCTCTTCATTCGTGGCTGAGACGCGGCCTGAAAGGGAGGTGACTTACTTGATCCCATTTTAGAAACAAGGAAACAGACCTGGGAAATGTTAGCCTGGCTATGGCCTTGCCTGCCGACCCAGCCCCTACAGACCAGGAAGGCCCTGGGAAGCTTGGTAGGTGCATCCTGACAGTGAGGTGGCGAGAGTGATTCCCACAGACCATAGATGGCACGGGGGCACTGGAAACACTCAGGGAAAATGGAGCATTTTCGGTTTTCACACTAGGGGAGCAGGAGCTGTTGGGTCTAGCTGCCAGCAAGAGGACAGCGCACAGAAGGGCTCTTCAACAAGGACACCACCTTCCCCAAAGTCACAGTGCCAAGGCTCCAGCACAAGTCATCCTAACCACGACCTCCCTGGTGGAGGGTTCAGCCCTATAAGTTGAGTGTGTGATGAAGGGTGGGAACCAGATCCAATCCTTCAAGCCCAGACCAGATCCCTTCCTGGAGGCTCCAGAGTCCCTTTCCTTACTATATCCCACCAGCAGTGACCTCAGAAATCCCCTGGACTAGGGACCAAGCAACTCCATGATCAAGACACAGATAAGTGCAAAGAAATGTATAGAAATACTTCCTCCTTCTTTCATTCACATTCTCTCTCTTTCTGATATTGGTGGTTAAACCTAGGGCCTCATGCCTGCTACCCAAGAATTCTACCACTGAACTGTATATCCAGCCCTAATATATGTAAGCATGTATATATGATTTAATTTTTTGTTGTTGTTGTTATCAAGGTAGGGTCTTGCTCTGGCCCAGGCTGACCTGGAATTCTCAGGGTGGCCTCAAACTCATACCTTGCTCGAACTCACTCCTATCTTTACCTCCCAAGTGCTGGAATTAAAGGCCTGTGCCACCATACCTGGCTAAAAAAAAGGCTTTTTTTCAAGGTAGGGTCTCACTCTAGCCAAAGCTGACCTGGAACTTACTAGTCCCAGGCCAGCCATGATCTCACAGCAATACTCCTTCTCCCAAGTACTTGGGATAAAGATGTACACCACCATGCCCCCAACCTACTTTATTTTATTTTGAGACATTATCTTCCTAAGGTGCCCAGATTGGCTTCAAATTTTGGATTTGTCTCCAGAGTGCAAGGATTACAGGTGTGTACCACTAGGCCTAATTGTCTAAAAAAAAAAAAAAAAAAAAGCTAATTGCCTTCTCATTCTTTTTTTTTTTTGGTTTTTCGAGGTAGGGTCTCACTCTAGTCCAGGCTGACCTGGAATTCACTATGTAGTCTCAGGGTGGCCTTGAACTCATGGCGATTCTCCTACCTCTGCCTCCCGAGTGCTGGGATTAAAGGCGTGCGCCACCACGCCCGGCTTCATTCTTTTGTTTTTAAAAAATATTTTCCATTCATTTATTTGTAATAAATGAGAGAATGGTTACACCAGGGCCTCTTGTACACTGCAAACAAATTCCAGATGCACGCACCACTTTGTTTATCTGGTTTTATGTGGGTACTAGGGAACCAGGGCCAGCAGGCTTTACGAGCAAGTGCCTTTAACCACCGAGCCATATCCCCAGCCCATCATTCTTTTCTACACTGGACAACAGATTCAAGAAACATCTGGTTTCCCCTCTGTATTAAACACAGTGATCTTCGGTATCACACGCAACTGCCCAGAGCCTGTTGTGGGAGAGCAGCTGGGAGTGGTGGCACTGTGGTCATGGCCCATGCAGCCGTCCACCCTCTCTGCAGGGACAGCCACTTCTCTGTCCCATGAGAAGGCTGCTTCACACCTGTATGTAATGCCATGAGGTGGAAGACAGCCTCGGCTACAGAACGAGACCCTGTCTCACAAAACCAAAATTACAAGATTGAGCCTGTCAAGACACACCTTTGATGGGGGAAGGATCCCTGAGAGCCCACACCTCTCGGAGTAGCTAGCGGCTGTTGGAAAAGGGGAGTCAGGTTCAGCAGTGGGATAGCCACTGGCCGGTTGTCCATTCCACCCACTATGATGCGAGCAGCCCTGATTGAACTCCGTATGTTGAAGGCACAAGAGGCACGAGAATAAGATGGGATTGATGGGGAAGAGGAAGGGTGCTGGGGGCAGGGGAGGGGGATAAGAGAAGGCAACTGGGGGAAAGAGGTAAACACACACTATATACATATATAAAATATGCTATATGCATGTTTAAAAATACACTATATAGGGGCTGGAGAGATGGCTCAGCAGTTAAGGCACTTGCCTCCAGTGCCTAAGGCCCTGGGTTCAATTCCCCAGTACCCACATGAGCCAGCCCCACAAGGTGGTGACCCTGGTGCATTCTCTCTCTCTGTCTCTCTCTCTCTCTGTCTCTCTCTCTCTCTTTTTCTCTCTCTCTGCTTGAAAATGAATAAATAAACTATTTTTTTAAAAAAGAAAAAGCCGGGCGTGGTGGTGCACGCCTTTAATCCCAGCACTCAGGAGGCAGAGGTAGGAGGATCACCATGAGTTCAAGGCCACCCTGAGACTCCATAGTGAATTCCAGGTCAGCCTGGACTAGAGCGAGACCCTACCTCGAAAAACAAACAAACAAACAAAAAAAAAAACCTATACTGATCTCACACTCTGGTGGAGATTGTATTTGTATTTTTCAGGATGCAGCGAGAGAGTTGTGGCCCATCTAACCCTACCAACCGACAATAGGCTGATAGCTGAGATTCTTGTAAGAGATGAGCCACCACAACAGGCATACCATGGAGAATCCATATGGAGCCCCGCAGAGAATGACGGGATGAACAAGGGACCCACAGCCACAGCCATTCAATCAACACAGGATAAGCCAGGGTGACAGAAACCAACAATATTCGACACAAAGACCCCTAAGCTCACATTAAAGCAGCCTTAATACTCACCCACCACGACTCAGGGAACTGAGCGGAAGAGGGGGCAGAAAGATTGTGAGAGCCGTGGTGGGGGAGACTGTCCGGAGGCATGGCCCCCCTCAGTAACAACACACTTGGGCCAGGAGGACCGGGCTGAGTACTAGGCTATCCATGGTCCCCTGCCCCAAGGACTGATCCAGACAACCCATGGAAGAGGATATCCAGCTGATTGGGAATGGGGAGGAGGGGCATTGGGGGATTGGGGATAACAACTTATTATTTGCCCACTAAATAATATAACTCATTATGGACAATAAATATGTATTTAAAAATACACTATATACATGTATAAAAATACTATATACATGTTAAAATACATTACATGCATGGATAAAAATACACTTATACATATATAAAAATATATTATATGCATGTTTAAGACTCCACTATACACACGTATGAAAATGGAAAGGGGAATCGGATTTTGACCAAAAACAAACAAACATGGCTGGGAAGATGGCTCTGTGGTTAAAGGTGCTTGCTGACCCAGGTTCAATTCCCCATATCCACGTGAAGCAGAAAGGGGCACATGTATCTAAAGTTTGTTTGCTAGGGCAAGAGGCCCGAGCACCGTCCCCCCATCTCTCCCTCTCCCTCTGTCTCTCTCTCTGCTTGCAAAAACTAAACAACTCCTTGGATCCAAGGTCATACCTCCACCGTGTAGTGGCTAGGCTGAGGAGAGCTGCAGTAGGCCAGGAGCAGGCCTGCATATGTGGGTGTACATGAGTGTGAAGGAAGGGGGTGACTATTGGCTGTCCTCCTCAATCTCTCTCTGCCTTATTATTTTTCAATTATTCACGAACAGAGACAGAGTGAATGAGTAAGTATGGGTGCACTAGGACCTCTTGCAGCTACAAACTCCATATGCACGTGCCACGTTGTGTATCTGGCTTTACACGTGTACTGGGGAATTGAACCTGGGCCAGCAGGCTTTGCAAACAAGTGTCTTTAACCACTGAGTCATTTTTTAAAAAATATTTTTATTTCTTTGCAAGCAGAGAAAGACAAAGAGAAAGACAGAGAGAGATAATAGGTGCGCCAGGGCCTTTAGCCACTGCAAATAAATTCTAGATGCATGCACCACTCTGTGCATCTGGCTTTACATGGGTCCTGGGGAATCAACTTCAGTCGTTAGGTTTTGTGGGCAAGCACCTTAAGCACCTAAGCAATCTCTCCAGCCCATCCACCTTGTTCCATCTATCTATCTATCTATTATTTATTTGAGAGGGTTTAGCTCTAGCTCAGGCTGACCTGGAATTCACTATGTAGTCTCAGGACGGCCTTGAACTCACTGTGATCCTCCTACCTCTGCCTCCCGAGTGCTGGGATTAAAGGTGTGTGCCACCATGCCCAGCCCCATCCACCTTATGAATGCTTGCTGATTAGGCTAGACTAGCTGGCCAGAAAGCCCTGTGATCCTCCTGCCTCCACCTCCCCAGAGTGAAGATTATAGGCCTGTACCACCACAGCTTTCATGTGGGTGCAGGACACCCAAACTCAGGTCGTCAGGCTTGTGCAGCAAGCACTTTACCCCAGCCTCTGTCTATTTTTTAATTCCAGTATTTCCCAAATACTAGACTGGTTTCTTTCTCAATGGCTCCACAAGCATAGGTGCTCTACGACTTCCTTTTCTTCTACTGTCACCTCCCAGGCTTGGTACATGACAAGGCCTCCTTAAAATACTTGTCGCTTGACTGACTGCAGGCTGGCCGAGTGGGGAGCCAGCCCTGGAGGACACGTACCTTCTGCTCTGGGGTGCTCCTTTCCATCAGCCTGGATCTCCTCCATCTTGGCCTCGGTGCCGTCGCTGGGCACAGCCGCACTGGGCTCTGGAGCAGGGCTGGAGTTGCTGCTGTTCTCCTGTTTGGTGGGAGAGGCGTCTGCTATGGAGCTCTGGTTGCTGTTGTCGTCTGCATGGAGGAACAGAGCACAGATGACATCCTATAGCTGTGAGCCGAGGCAGGTGTTGGGGCAGGGGTGCTCAGCTTTTCTATGTCTCCATGCCCATGGCCCCATGTCCTGTGAGGTAAGGGATTCTGGGCATAGGCCTAGCTTTCCCCACACTGGCTCTTGAAGGAGAGCCCTGTATGTGGAGCCTGCCAGCTAGAGATGGTGGCTTTGGAGTCATTTGAGACCTAATTCTGGGCAGAAATAAACAGATAAATAAACATATTTTATGCATTTGAAACAATATGAAATCAACAGCATGATCAAAGAAACAGTATTGCCAGAACATTCCACCTGACTTCATCAAGCTTATAGACCAACTTCCTTCTGATTGATACAAAATAAAAAGGAGAATGAGACAAGGTAGCAATAGGGCATGGAATACTTCACAGAAAAGTGGCCCAATCCCATTAAGAATCATTGTTCAGGGCTGGAGAGATGGCTCAGCAGTTAAGGCACTTTGTAGGCACTTGCCTAAGAAGCCTAACAACCCAGGTTCAATTCCCCAGTACCCACATAAAGCCAGATGCACAAAGTAGTGCATGCATCTGGAATTCATTTGCAGTGGCTGGAGGCCCTGGCATGCCTATTTTCTCCCTCTGTCTTCTCTCTCTGCTTGCAAATAAATAAATAAAACTTAAAAAGAAAGCAAAATACAATTAAAAAACGGGGCTGAAGAGATGCCTTAGGGGTTAAAGGTGCTTGCTTGCAAAGCTGACAGCTCATGTAAAGCCAGATGCACAAAGTGGCACATGTGTCTGGAGTTTGTTTTTAGTGCCAAGAGACCCTGATGCCCCATCCTTGCGTACAAATAAATAAAACTTTTTTTTTTTTTCGAGGTAGAGTCTCGCTCTAGCCCAGGCTGACCTGGAATTCACTATGTAGTCTCAGGGTGCCCTTGAACTCACAGCGATCCTCCTACCTCTGCCTCCCGGGTGCTGGGATTAAAGGCATGTGCCACCACGCCCGGCTAAAACATTTTTTTTTAAAAAAAGGAAAAACAAGGAAGATTATTACAGATTAAAGAAACTAAAGAGACCTAACTAAATATTATGCATGGAAATTATTTGGATCTAATTTGGAATGTGCCAGCTGTAACACATTTTGGAACAATTGGAGAATTTGCATATGGTCTGGAGTTTGAAAGCTATTAAGGAATTATTGTTAATTTTGTTAGAAGTGATAATGGCACACTGGGTACAGGAAAATGTCACTCCTTGGCAATGCATGCTAAAATGAGTAGGTACAGACTGAAATATGGTGAGGCAGGGAAATATACTTCTAGCCTGGCTCACACTCAAGATATGTACTTTTTAAATATATTTATTCAAGAGGGAGAAAGAAAAAGAGAGAGGGAAAGAGACAATGGACACACAAGGAAATCAACTGCAGGCACATGCACCACTTTGTGCGCCTGGCTTTACCAGGGTACTGGGGAATCAAACCCAGACCATCATCAGGCTTTGCAAGCAAGTGTCTTTAACTGCTAAGCCATCTCTCCAGTCCCAAGATGTATATCTTTTTGGGAGGGGAGGGGGTTTCGAGGCAGGTATTCACTCTAGCCAAGGCAGACCTGGAACTCACCCTGTAGTCCCAGGGTGGCCTCAACCCCACGTTGATCCTCCTACCTCTGCCTCCTGAGTGCTAGGATTCAAGTCATGCACCACCACGCCTGGCTAAAATGTGTATTTTTCTGTTTGTTTTTTGAAGTAGGGTCTCAAAACCTATGATTTTTTTCCAGGCAGGTACTCACTCTAGCCTAGGCTGACCTGGAATTTACTATGTAGTTTCAGGCTGGTGTCGAATTCATGGCAATCCTCCTACCTACCTCTGTCTCCCTAACGCTGGAATTAAAGTCATGTGCCACCATACCTGACTCAAGATGTTTAATGTAAATTATAAGTCAATTATAAACAACACAGGCAAATAGAGCCTGGTATTTCATAAACTGAGGCAGGAGTTGATGAGGTCCCATCACACTTGTGTTCTCTGCTGTCTCTACAATGAGACTATTCAGGATAAGAAGAAAAATGGAGGAGGGTAACTGGCATCATTGGTCGAGTTGGTGGCAGAACTGGGGTACGCTGGCATACCTCCCTTCGTGAACACAGATACCCAAGTAGTCCCCTTAAAATCATACCATATGCCCAGGTGTGGTGGCTCAAGCCTGTAATCCCACCATTCAGGATGAGGCAGGAGGATCGCTGCAAGTTCGAGGTCAGTCTTATCTACGTAGTGAATTCAGGCCAACCAGGGCTACACAAACCGGTAGAAAAGGAAATCAGTCTCCAAAACACCAATCAATGAGTAAATAAAGAATGACACAGCAGGACCTGTGTTAATGGGATGGTGGCCACTTTGTGAAAATGAGGCGAGGCACCCTAACAGCGCTGAGGGCCTACTATGTGCCAGGCACTGGGCAAGAGCATTTAAAGTCACCTTGCTGAATGTTGCCATGTTGTCTCAGCTGGCCCCAAGCATGGGCTCAAGCTCCCCCTTGGTCTCTGCTACCAAGGCACTGGGATGCCAGGGCACACTGGCATGCCCAAACAACTCCATTTAATCCTTTCAACAATCTGCCAGGTGGGTACTTTGGCCACCTTCACTTTACCGAGGGGGAAACCGAGGCTTAAAGGCAGATCCCCTCAGATCAATCTGGACAACCCTCAACCCTCTATCCCAACCCCAGGAGGCACCAGGTGGCCACACAGGCCAGTTGTGCAACCTGAATCTTATTTTAAATATATCCTGGGATGACAGTTACACAAAAGTTTCCTCTTGTGAACTCTGGACTTAAAGTATATTCTCCTGACTCCTTCAAGATTAAACTCTCCTAGGCCAAGGCCCATGTGCACGTGTGGAAAAGGTCCTTTTGAAGGGCTAGGGCTGGCCAGAGGGCCTCCATTTTGTTAACTGTTATGACTTCTCTGTACCCCTTGTTCCAGGAAAATCTGGCAACTATGTTGAGCCCCCAACCCAACCAATCAGCTCCTAGTTTCCTCCAGTACCAAGGTCAAAATAACCTACCTGTTTCTAGTTTCCTCAGTAACCATGTCAAATTGACTAATGTACTATTTTGTTTTTGTTTTTCGAGGTAGGGTCTCACTCTAGTCCAGGCTGACCTGGAATTCACTCTGTAGTCTCAGGGTGGCCTTGAACTCACGGCGATCCTCCTACCTCTGCCTCCCGAGTGCTGGGATTAAAGCATGCGCCACCATGCCCGGCTACTAATGTACTATCATTCTAGCTGCTACTGTAACTGAAAGTCCCTGCTACCCTACCCACCCCTGGGTCCAACCAATCCTGTTAAAGTCATCATGGCAGTTTGCCAGAATTCTGATTTTTGAGACCACTAGTTCCTAAGAGTGGACCCCAGGACATCTCTTCACCTGGACCTGACCCATCCTGTTAAAAGATTCCCCAACTCCTCCCTTGGGCCACTGGCCAGCACCTGTTTGCGTTTCTCTTTAAAAAGCCTGCGAGCCAACACTTCAGCTCCCGAGTCCAGTTGCGCCCCTAATCGATTAGCTTGCAAGTCCGCGGCAATAAAATTCTTTTTGCATCTGAGCTCATCCGGTTCCCACTTCTTCATTTGTGCACCCAGACCCAACACTTTAATGCATGACAATAAGCACTAAGGTTTGACAAGGAAGATGCTGGAGTCCAGCCCGAGCACGGTGATACAGTGGCTGACTTTAGCTCAATGTTTGCAGACTCGAAACCACTGAAATGAGTTCTCCTGCTGCGCCCTCCTCGCCTCGTGGAGCATGGAGCAGCCTACATCTCTCCCTAAGCCTGCATGCTTGCGTTCCCACAGTTTAACTTGGTTTTGGCTATACACGCACTAAAATGGAAACGAGGGGGAAGGTGAATGTCGCACTTGTGTCTGGGAGCTGGATTTCTCCGGAGCCGGCAAGCCTGGATCCTGCCTTGAAGGCCTTCCTCACATACTAGCATTGGCACTGGGCCAATGGGACAAGTTCCTTCACCTCTCTGCCCCACCTGGGAAATGGGAGTCATTATTATTGGATTCAAAGGTGAGAAGAGGCTTATCATGATGTGTGGCAGGCACATTGTGACAGTTTCATAAGTGGTAGCTGTTAACATGCTAACAGATTATCTCCTCTAATCCTCACAAGGACTTTATAAAGGAGCCCTGCATTGCATCTACTGGCTAAAATGACACCAACCAGAAGGCTAATGGGTAAATCACTGGTCCAAGTCAGGGGAGGTCCTTAGACAGTCAGGGTTTGGACACAGGCCTCTAATGCTCTCCTATAATTCCATGGCTCAGCCTCAGTCATGAACTAGCCTAGCCTGATCCAGCTCAGGGAGGGGCTCCTAGGGATTACAGATCATAAAGATTGCTTTCCAAAAAGGAAATTAATCCCCACTATGACGTGAAGATGGATGGGGGTATTCTTTTGTTTGTTTGTTTTTTTTCAAGGTAGGGGCTCACTTCAGCCCAGGCTGACCTGGAACTCACACTGTAGTTTCAGACTGGCATCAAACTCACAGCGAATCTCCTACCTCTGCTTCCTGATGTTGGGATTAAGGGTGTCCATCACTACACCTGGCTGACACACCTGGCTGAGTTTGGTTTTTTTTTTTTTTTTTTTTGAGACAGGGCTTTAAGTAGCTCAGGGTAGCCTTGAACTCTTAATGCTTGTTGGGGGCTGGGAACTTTCAGGATATATTACCCAGCAGCAAAAAATTTTAAAAAAGAAGGAAAGAAGGAAGGAAGGAAGGAAGGAAGGAAGGAAGGAAGGAAGGAAGGAAGGAAGGAAGGAAGGAAGGACAAAAAAAGGCAAGAGGATGGAGGCCAGCCTAGGAACTACATAGTGAATTCCAGGTCAGCAAAAGAAAGTCAATGTGCACATGTGTGTGAGAGAGAAAGAGAAGCTCTGGTACGGACAAGTCGGGCCAGCTCAGAGACAGGGTAAGGTGAGCCAGGTGGGCCAGAGGTACCGTGTCCTCCCTAAGGTACATTAGTTCCTGCTTCAGCCAGTGGTCCCTGGCATTGCTACACCTGCCTTCTCAGAGAATGGTAGTAATGCAAGTTTCTTGATTTATAAATATCAAAGGCTTCTATAGTTTGGAAATTAAATGTCCCCAAAAGGCCCATGTATCAAAGGCAAAATTTCTAGCTTGGTGTAATTGGGAGGTAGTAGAATTTTTGAGGTGGTATCTCACTGGAGGTCTTCTGGTCATCATGGATATGTCCTTAAAGGAGAGAAAGGGACCCTAATCCTTTCCTCTTCCTGTTTTCCATGGTGACACTCTTGCTCCACCCTGACACTCCCACCATGATGGGATACCACTCTATAGACCCTAAAACAATGGTGTCTACTGACTGGACTAAGACCCCTGCCAAAACTCGAAGCCAAAAATCAACTTTTCCTCTTATCTCAAGGTTACAATTTCTGAAATTAGACAGCAAAGGAAAGAACAGTTCCAGGCACTTGCAGTGATGAACATGAAGTAAAAAAATTCAGTTTGGGGGGCTGGAGAAATGGCCCAGTGGTTAAGGCATTTGCCTGCAAAGCCTAACAACCTGGGTTCGATTCCCCCATACCCATGTAAAGCCAGATGCACAAAGTGGTGCGTGCATAGGGAGTTCCTTTGCTGTGGCTGCAGGCCCTGATGCACCCATTATCTCTCTCTGCTTGCAAATTAAAAAAAAATATTTTTTTAAAATCCAGTTTGAAGCTTCTCAGTAGAAAAGCAGAAATGGAAAGTGAAAAATGTATTCATTTGTGTGCTGTGCCGGCCAAAAAGGTAAAGAAACACACAGCCCTCCAAAATCTTCCTGGCACATCAGGCTGGTAGAAACATCTGTAAGGTTCTGTCCCTGACTGAAGAGGGTCTTATTTTTATGTCTCTGGTGTATTTTATGTTTCTTGACATAGAGCACTGGGGAAAGCAACTTCTCCTCTGAAGAGCCTTCTCCTCAATACAGGGCCTTACAGTCCTGCCCAGCCCTCCCGTCCCTTGTCTGGAATGTGAACAAACCTGCTGGAGAAACAAAAATACAACTGAGTGCCTGTCAAGGCCCAGGCAACTGGCAGCGAGTCGGCAGCCAGGGGAGCTCACCATGCATGTCCATCATCCCCGGGGAGGAGCTGTTCTCCGGAGTGGTCACCTCCGAGCCACACTTCTCATCTTTGCCTTTCTTCTTATTCTTGTTTTTCTGAAGGGGAAGATGGAGCAGAAACTCAATCAGTCAATTGTGTGTGTGTGTGCATG
>PVHP010049995.1:0-11961 GCA_004024765.1 Zapus hudsonius
TCAGCACAGGCTAGAGTGAGATCCTGCTTCAAAAATCAAAACACGGGGCTGGAGAAATGGTTCAGCGGTTAAGGCATTTGACTGCAAAGCCTAATGACCTGGGTTCAATTCCCCAGTTCTCATCTAAAGCCAAATGCACCAAGTGGCACATGCATCTGGAGTTTGTTTGCAGTGACTAGAAGCCCTGGCACACCCACTCTCTCTCCCTATCTATCTGTCATCATCTATAATCTCCTTGGAAATAAATAAAATACTTTTTAAAAACAAGCAATATACACACACATATGCACATACTTACTTTGTACTTTATCTGGTTTATGACTGTTGAATCCAGGGCTGGAGAGATGGCTCAGTGGTTAAGGTGCTTGCTTGCAAAACCTGACAGCCTTGGTTTGATTCCCCAGTACCCACGTGAAGCCAGACTCACAAAGTGGCACATGCGTCTGGAGTTCATTTGCAGTGGCAAGCAAAAGCGCTGGCATACCCATTCTCTCTCTCTCTCTCTCTCTCTCTCTCTGTGTCTCTCTCTCTTTCTCTCTCTTTCTCTCTGCTTGCAAGTAAATAAATACAAATGCAAAAGAGTATTGAATCTTGGGCTGGAGAGATGGCTCAGCTGTTAAGGTGTTGGCTAAGCAGTAGGACCAGAGTTCAATTCTCCAGTACCCATATAAAGCCAGATGCACAAGGTGGTGCATGCATCTGGCATTCCTTTGCAGTGGCTGGAGGCCCTAGTGCTCCAATTCTCTCTCTCTCCCTGTCTTTCTCTCTCTCAAAAATGAATGAATAAATAAAATATTAAAAAAAGAGTATTGAATCTTGAGGTAGTTTTTCTAACAACAATCCTATCAATTACTGCCACTCTTTTCTGCCAGCTTGTGCTAACGTCTCATAAATTTGCTGACACCTGGGCCCAGCTGACTTAAGCTGGCGTTCTACTGGCCCCACCTCCTCTTCTCTTCTTCTCTGTTCAGGTAGACGAGATCATGATGACTCTGAAGCAGGCTTTCACGGTGGCGGCAGTGCAGCAGATGGCCAAGGCGCCAGCCCAGCTATGTGAGTGCTGCCCCTTGCAGAGCCTGCACAGGCTGTGTGAGAGGATAGAAGGTGAGTATAGGCACTTGTAGGCTGTAGCACAGATACCTGAGGAAACGCCTCCAAGGGGAGGTTCTGACTGACTGGTTGTGTCAGTCACAGGGATGTAGGTGGACTCTGTCTTCCCTACATCAGGTAATTTTCTGGGCACTATGGACACCAAGATAAGAACCCATGTCCCTTCACACCATCTCTCCTCTAGGACACTGTAAGGGTGGTGAAGGTGCTAGGGAAACATGTCACCCAACATTTCTAAGGTGTGTGTGGTGGTAGGTCAGCCATATTGGCCACCACAGGGAGATCTAGTAAGATAAGACCTAAGGAATTTCCACTGTGCTTTGTCATTAGAAGGTCACCAAAGCCCTTGGCAGGTTGGTTTAATGGAAAGGAGCAAGATAGACTACAAGGTGATGCTGGTGGGTGGTTTGCATGTTCTCATGAGGGAATCCAAAAAGTGAAAAGTTTGTTTCTCTTCTTGATTACTTATAGGAGGGGTTATATGATAATTCTGTGTTTAATTTTTTTTTTTTAAAGGAACTACCATTCTATTCCTACAATGATTATGCTGGCAATATCCAGGGATTCTAATTTTTTCTACATCCTTATTGAAACTTATTTTCTGTTTTTTTTATGATTTATAATGATCCTAATGGATACAAATTATTATTTGGTTCATTTTTTAAAATGAGATAAATTAACAGTTGGCACCTCAAGGTCTAGGAAGGTTTGTGACATTACCATGTTCTTTGAATGAACATGATTAATTCTTTGACTGTCATATTACTGCTGTCTGCTGACACTTACAAAGTATATCTTGGAATCAGAGAAGTTTTTCTTTAACTAGAGATCCCAGCTGAGAGGATCACTAACCCTTTCCATGGCAATTGTCAAGATAGGTAAATGTCCCTCAAGCGCTTATTAAGGAGCCAGCAGTGACTTTGGCCTTGAAGATAAAGCCAACATGATCCAGCCCCACTTGATAAGTCTGTTTAGTTTGGCTGAGCTTCCATAAAGTTTCAGCTGAACAGTTTAACCAGGATGTAGATCACTGTACTTTGGGGGATAATCATTCAATTCAGCTTTTTCCTGATAAAAAGCCAACCGAGGCCAAATAAAACCCAGTGATCAAACAGAGACATTAGGAGCCTGGGGAGGGTGTGCTTTTCCCTCAGGGGCAGCCTCAGTAGAGGAGTGCTTATTTCCTTATGGGAGACTTGCTGTGTCCTTTGCCTTTTCGGATTATAGTCCCAGCAAGTGCAGTGAAGTGGTTTATGGAAACCCCTTGTGTATTCCTGTAGGTGTACTGAAGTAATGGTCTGACCAAGAACCCCATAAACTGTGCAAAGGACCATTGACATGGCCTTGAGTTCATGAACAAGAAATACTTCTAAACTGTTTTCCGCAGAATCAATACACTGTGTGCATTGATGATACCAGATACCCCACTCTACCATGCTTGCAGAGCTGCCTCTCGTTTTGTGTGTGAGCTGTATAACCACACAGCTGCCGTGGATTTAAACACTCTTCTGCTTACTTTAAAGTTTCGGAGGAGCATTTTGGAAATGACTATAGTCAATTGTGCTTTCTCTGAAAAACAAATTGAACTGAGGTTTTTGTTTTTTTTTTTTTTATTCTCAGCTTCTTTTCTCGTGGCAGAGCTCTCTTTCCAGCTTTAGCAGTGTACCCCACAAGCTCAGCTTGGGAACCCTAGATTCTGGTTGCCTACCATTCTTCGTGCCCCAGCTCGCACCCATGTGGCATGATATGGAGCCTGGGAGATGCCTTCACCACGGGTTCAGGGTTACTGAAGCCATGAAAGCCATGTGGAGGCGCTCGGGCTGGACCTGATGTGTTGAGGCACCCAGAGGAGGCTAACTGGTCAGATGTTACATGTGAAATGGGAAGAGGCTGTGCTTACGATTTTCCTGAGGTTCTCAAGTGTTAACTCCTAGGCTAACTCTCTGGAGACTAGGGATTTCCACCAAACAGTCTCCAGGTAGGATATTTACACTGCATTAGACATCCTTCCATATTTGGAGAGGATTTTTAGTTACTAATAATAATAATATTCATTATAATCCATTTAGTTAATATTATTCAATTATATATTATTATTATTATTATTATTATTATTATTATTATTATTATTATTATTATTATGGGTTTTTGAGGCAAGGTCTCACTCTAGCCCAGGCTGACCTGGAACACACTCTAGTCTCAGGCTGGCCTTGAACTCATGGTGATCCTCCTACCTCTGCCTCCCAAGTGCTGGGGTTAATGATTATTGAGTGCTTATTTTAATCATATTGAAGCACTTCCTTGCTTCACCATTTTAAGTAGCTGCTCCAGAGAGCTACTGAGTCTTTCACTTTGGTGCCCTGGCAGCTGGCTGGAAGAGTTCATGAACTGCACCTTGGCAAACTCTTCCTGCACCTCTTCACCTCTGAATTCACCTTTGCTTGAGGACACCTGTGTATTGGGGCCATTTGTCACTGCTCGTTGAGGGAGGCAGTGGAGACAGCTGGAGGATTCTAACACCCTTGCTTGGTGGATACCTTTGGACAAAGTATTTGACTTCACTCTGTCTCAGTTTCTTCATCCATACATTGGAATTAGTAAAGAAAAAAACCAGCAAAAACTAGTGAGATCAGTATAGGTCAAATAAGACAAATTTTGTCAATCTGTCGAGATTCTAATGCGTATAGACTGTAGGTATCTGGTTAGTGGGCTTTCCCCCTGGAGCTCAGGTTCTTGGTTTTCATATGGGATTGCCATGGATCCCAGTTCCAGTTAAGTCACTCAGAAATATTGGTTTTTTAATAATGGCCTTTTAGGGTTATTTTGGGTTAAAACAAAATAAAAGGGAAGCATGCTTTTCAGGAAGTGGATGGCTGCGGACTTTACCCCCTGTGCCCAGCAGCCTGTTGGGAGGGAGTGAGGACACTGGCCCGTGGGCAGGCTGGCTGCTGGCGGGCCTCCTGACGCTGGAGGAGTCACCAGGTTTCTGTGGGTGCCAGCACACGCACCGCTAAAGCAAAGGCATGTTTCCTGAGTGTCCTTCTGAGTCCTGGAGGTCCACCTAGCACTGCTCAGGGCCAGGAGACTGGGCCGTGGTGCTGTGGGGAGGTAGGCCACCCTTGGAAAGGAAGGTACCGGCACCAGCCACCAGTCCATGGCTATTGCGTCAGCAGAGTCCTTTCTTCACAATTGTCTCATCTCATGTGACATCTGTCTCTGGTCACCAAGGAAAGATAAATCAGGCCCTAAGCTATCTTCACACAGGAGTGGAACCTTGTGGGTATGAGATTCTGTTGAGCACTCATACTTTTTATAGTAGTTTTATAACTTTTCCTCAAAATCCTTTGTACTGTTAATGAAATAGTCTTAAGACTATTTATTAGGCATGTGCTGGTGAAAGGAAAATTGTTAGCTATTTAAGTCAACTTGATATGAAAGGAACCTTAAGTAACATTCAAGGATTGTAAGTCAGTTTTCAAGCAGTACACGTTACTTTTCCTTAAGGAAATGTTTTCACTGTCTCTAAGTTCACAAGTGTATATCATTTAAAAAAAAATTTGTTTGTTTTTTGAGGTAGGGTCTTGCTCTAGCCTAGGCTAACCTGGAATATACTATGTAGTCTCAGGGTGGTCTGAAACTCACAGAGACCCTACCTCTGCCTCCTGAGTGCTGGGATTAAAGGAGTGAGCCACCATGCCTGCCCGTGTTTATCATTTATTTTCATTTTAATAATACTTGATAAAATTTTAATATAACATAAATTACCAGTACATTTATACACTTAGGGAAATTAAGAATTAACCACACACTTATAATTAAAGTAAAATAACAAACCCTACTACTCTACTCTCTGAAGTTTCATAATATGTGGTATGAGAACTCATTTTTTAATTGATATCTTTATTATCCAAAATTAGATACATTGTATGAGCAGATATTGTGTTGGTATCCCCATTTCCCTCCTCCCTGACCCTAACACACTGAGTACCCTCCTCAGTGGGCACACTGGATCAGTCTATGGGGTACGGGGTTATGGAGGCAGCCAGGTTTCCCTCCCCCCTTTGTGTGTTGTTGCTGAGGGGGACATTTTCCTCCACCATGACTCTTTCTGCCCCCTCTTCTGCTCAGTTCCCTGAGTCCTGATGGTTGAGTTTCAAGTTTGCGTTATTGTTTTCTTAAGGATCTCTATACTTCTGCTTTGGGTTGTGTTGGAAATTGGTGTCTGTCTTGCTGACTTACCCTGGGTTGACTGATTGGCTGTAGTTATAGGTCTCTTGCTTATCTTGTCACTCTCTAAAGGGTTTCATTTGGGGCCTACACGATAGGCCTGGGGTGGTTCATCTCTTGCTGGGATGTCAGCCAGCCGCCTGTGGCTTGTTCGTTGGTGGAGTTGGAATGACCGAGGTTCTTTCACTGCCTTCTGAAAAATCAAACAGGATCTCTATCGGAGAGTGAGATCAGTATAGGTTAAATGAGACATACATTTCTAATTTGGCAAGATTTATTGAGATTAGCCTCTCTCTAGTTATCTGGTAATGGGAATTTCTCCTTGGAGCCCAAGTTTTTGGTTCCCATAAGATTTTGCCCTGAGTCCCAATTCAGTCAAGGGTTCCTTGTCATTGAGTGGATTTCTTGGCCAATTTGAAAGCTATTGAATACCCTCCCAGGTTTTGGCACCTCTATTGGCTCACTGATCTCTCCCAGAAGGCAGTGTGTTCAGCATGGCAAGTCTGCATTTTATATCAGTGGTCTCTGCTTTCTCCAAATATCATTGACCAGTTTCCCCAGGCAGCTTATGTAGCGCCTTCCAGCACTGCACTTGCTACCATCTAGGAAATAGTTACCATTCTGGATCTCACAGGGTCTCTCAGTGTTGTTTGATGACTTTCTGTGGTTTCTTTAGCAATAGGCTTTTACCTTTGGCCAGAGGTGGGTATTCAAGAGCTTTGACAGAATGCTGTCTTGTGTTTGTGTTTATCATTTTTGAAGAGAATGTTCAGACTGTGGAGCAAGTAATGTGGAAATACAAGGACCTGGGAGCATACTGGGCCTCAGTTCCCCCCAACTGTGACATCGGGATATTGGCATCCTCCTTAGCAGGTGGTTTTGAGAATTTAGTGAACTGATACAGGTTATACAGTGCTTGGTCTGTCAATCAGCACTTGGCTTAAAGTGATGGCATTATCTTGAGCAGAAGTGTCCTCGGCCTGCCAGCCGGGAGTGAGTGGGTAAGATTATGATCTCTACCTCCTAACCTTCACGTCGCTTCTTAATGTCTTTTTCTCCTCTCCCAATAGGAATGAATCCTTCCAAAACCAAACTAGAGCTCCAGAAGCACCTGACCATGCTGACCAATCAGGAGCAGGCAACTATTTTTGAGGCGGTTCAGGTACAATAGTCCTGTGGTTTACTTTGCAGCAGGAAAGCAAAGCCAGGCAGTGTCTCATGGGATGTCCTGTGTAAGCTGCTGCCCAGCTCTGTTGGTTAAGCTTCTTGAGTCCCCTAGAGGGTTCCATCAGATGCAGACTCATGTCAGAACTTTCTTATTCAAATGGGGAAAACAGGGGCATCCCTCTCTTAAGTGTCAGGCTAAGATAAAATATAAATTGGGAAGCTCGCCAGCCAGGAGACAGAAGTGCTAGGTGCAGGTCTCCACGGTCTCCCATTGCTCCCTGAGAACGTCCACCAGCCCCATCCCACTCAGGATTTCAGCCACAAGTGTGAGTCTCGGGAGGCTTTTTGTACATGGGTTTGAACACAGTTATTCCTCCTCCTCTTATTTAATTTTAAAAACAAATTTAGATCATGTGATGTACTTAGAGCTATATGGTATATTGAGACTGAAAAGTCAAAGCAAAGCAAAGCAAAACAAGAATATCCCAAACAAAAGGCAAGTTCATTAGCTCTGTGTGGAGCCACTGAGGGCTGGCCTGCCTGCAGCCTGCTTGCTCGCAGTGAATCCCTAAAGCTCATCACAGACTTTCTGTTTGTCTTAGCCAGGAGCATTTGTGGGATTTATTACATCTTTCAAGGGAGGAGATCACATTGGGACAGACAATTAATACATCTTTTTTTTTTTTGTGGGAAGGTCACTAGTGACTTGTCAGGACTATAAATAAAGGGTTGATTGCCGGGCGTGGTGGCGCACGCCTTTAATCCCAGCACTCGGGAGGCAGAGTAGGAGGATCTCCATGAGTTCAAGGCCACCCTGAGACTACATTGTGAATTCCAGGTCAGCCTGGACTAGAGCGAGACTCTACCTTGAAAAATCAAAACCAAAAAAAAAAAAAAGGGGGGGGGTCGATTAAAGCATAAGAGCTCTCAGGCAGCTGAGGGGGTCTTACGTTCTCCCTTTATGGGGCAAGGATGAGAGGGTTCTTCTCTTTCCTCCTCCTGTAGTAAGATTGTAGAAAGAATAGGAAGGTGTGTTTTATTGTATTGTTGAATTCTTATTTTATTTGTAAGGAGAGAGAAAGAGATAAAGAGAGAATGAACGGTGTGCAGGACCTCTTGGCACTGTCCACAAACTCCAGATGCATGCACCGCTTTGTGCCTCTGGCTTTATGAGGGTTCTGGGGAATCGAACCCAGGCTGTCTTGCTTTTGTAAACCATCCCTTCCTCCCCTTGTTTTACTGTTTTAATTTTTGCACAGTTCAGAGAGTTTTTACAATTTTCAACTGCCTTTATGTTTTGTTTTCTGAGTTCACATCAGGCTCACAACTCTGTGTTTTATTGAAAGAACCTTTAGAGCTCCAAGGGCACAGTCTCCTGAGACAAATGCAGTGTGATTGGTTCCTGGTGCTCAGAAGTGTACAGTCTACTGCTGATGTTGATGCACTTACGGTGAAGCCTGGGCTGGGAGTGACGGTGCACTTGCTGTGTGCACTATGCGTCACTTAGGGCATGCGTGGAGGTGGACCTCCCTTTCCCAATGTGGGCTTTGCTTTGTACAGACAGCACCATACAGCATTCCCTAACAGAAGGTGATGCCTCGGGGTGTGCAGCAGCAGCGGGAGTGCTAATGGATTTGAGTCCTCCGTGGAGGTGTTTAGGCACCTAACAGTATAGCAGAGGCATGGTGGATGGAGGTTAACTGAAAAAAACAGAAGTAGCTGGGGAGCTGGGTGTGTGGAGCACGCCTTTAACCCAGCACTGGAGAGGCAGAGGCAGGAGGATCATTATGAGGCCAGCCTGGGACTATAGAGTGAGTTCCAGGTCAGCCTGGGCTAGAGTAAGACCCTGCCTTGAAAAATAAAACAACCACCAAAACCCAGAAGTACTAGGGCTAGGGAAATGGCTCAGCAGTTAAAGGTATTTGCTTGTAAACCTGCTGGCCCTTGTTCAGTTCTCTGGTACCCACATAAATACAGATGCACAGAGTTGGCATATGTGTCTGGAGTTTGTATACAGTAGAAAGAAGCCCCAGCATAACCCTATTCTCTCTGTCTTTTTCTCCTTACAAATAAATAAAAAGACTTTTAAAAGTTTTTTTTTAAGTACTTGGCTAATATTCCTGGGCCTACATATCTCTGTCCATTTTTGTTTTTGCTATGAACCAAAGGAAGTCATATTGTTCCCTGGCTTAGAAAATCCAGCTCATACTTAACTTCCAACATTGCAAATGGGACTCTTTATTATTGTTTATTTATGAGAGGCAGAGCTAGACACAGTGAGTCAGTGTGGATACTCCAGGGCCTCCTTTCACTGCAGAAGAACTCCAGACATACGTGCCATTTTGTGCATCTGGCTTTTTATGATTACTGGGGAACTGAACCCAGGTCTCAGGCTTTTCAAGCAAGTGGCTTTAACTGCTGAGCCATCTTGATCTTTTCTGATGGCATATTGTGGTCGTTTCAATGTGATTGTTTGGCTCCATATACTCAAGTATTTCATTAAAATTAAACTTACAACTTGAGCCCCTGGCTGTCAGATTCCTGCTACAGGGGAAGTGTCACTGGGGGCGCGGCTCTTGGAGTCCAGCCCTAAGGTATGTTTTGGGGGTGGAACTTGAGTCCAGCCCTACTGGATGTGTTCAGAGCAGTTTGGACACTCAAGCGTGAAATTGGCAAGAGCAGGGAACTCTGAATGAAAACAAGCCTCTTCATTGTTCACTGTCTTCCCCTAGTAAAGCAGTACCTTGCCTTTGGAAGGGATTATTTCCTCTAAGGGAGAGTGCCTCAGTGCCTCGGTTAAAGTTGCCTTTGATTTTAATACTGGTGGCATGAAGGATGGTGCCATCCACCCTTAGTTAGCTGGGGAAAAAGTTGTCAAGAGTGGCATTTAGTCAGACTTAAACCACTTTGTGACTCTGGTTCTGTTAGAGGGTGGGCTAGATAGAAGGTTGGCCCTCTAAGAACCAGGGAGAAAGGAGGAACGGGACAGTAGATGACTGTTAATATAAGGGATGCATTTTCTTGGCTTATAGACTGTATATCTCTAGGGTTTTCTTCGTATTCAGGGAAAGTCATGTTAAATTATTTGGTCTTTTGGAAATGGTCAGTTACTGATACTTCAAATGATGGGAGAGCTAAGATCAGAGGACATGGCTTCTGTCAGTAGCCTGTACGGAGCTGTATGCTTCTTGACTTCTTGAGCAGTGCATTTTGCCACTGCCTACAAATCAGAAGTCCTAGAGAGCATTTAAAGAAAGAAGGGGAAGGGGAGTAGGGGTGGGGCTAGAGGGAGAATAGATCTTGTCATAAAACTTTGTATGGCAGTGCCTGCCTCGGGGGTCTTCCACAGGGTACCTGTGATGAACACATTGGGCACATGACCATGACCTTGAACATGACCTTGGGTTAGTTCTCCAACCCAAGAGTTTGTAAATATGTCTATATTATGGCTTCTGACCTCTGTGTATTTACACAGATTGTACTTCTTCCTTCTATTTTAAAATATGTTTATTTATTAAATATTTTGACTGCCTCTATCTGATGTTAACAATTTATTTTGGGTATGAGAATATCAGATCCGTGGCTAAATTGGGACTCTGTTGTTTGCTCCTTTTTAAAAATGACCTTCACTACGTGTCGCCGGTGCCCCCTAGTGAGGCCAGTGGGTAAAGGCACTAGTTAGCTGGTAGAGGCTGTTAGTACTTTCAGAGCGAATTGTTGACAATTAAAAATAAATGTAATATTTCCTGACTCTGGTTTTGTAAAGAAATTGCGACCAAGAAACGAGCAGCGAGAGAATGAACTGATTGTTTCTTTCCTGAGACGTTTATATGAAGAGAAGCAAGAAGACCACATCCACGTTGCAGACGTGAAGCAGGTATGACACTTTGTGTTTTAACCTTTGTGTGCGGTTTCTGCAAAGATACTGTATGAATAAAGTTTTAGGATTTTCTGAATTGCTGAAGGAAGCCTCTTTTTCTGACTTAAAACAATATTTTTATTTATTTGCAAACAAAGAGGGATAGAAGAGAGACAGAGAGAATGGGCACAGTAGGGGCCGGACCCTCCAGATGCATGCACCTCCTTGCACATCTGGCTTGCTGTGGGTGCTGGGGGTTGTTACCCATTGCAGGCAAGCGCCTTAACTACTGAGCCATCTCTCCAGCCCCCGACTTTTCATTTGTTGCACAAATTCCAGAGTACCCGCTGAGCTTAAAGGTGATTGAGAAGCTTCTGTTTGCATTGTTGAGAGTTGGATCCATTTTTCTGATCTGAGCAGGTGCCTAGCTCATGGCGAAGTCAAGAGTGGCTCTGCTGTGACAGGGTGTGTGACTTGGGGGAGCCGGTCTTTCTCATCTCCCTTCTCCTGGAAAAGTCGGAGAGATAGTGATAGATGCCTTTGGCATTTCATAAAGTGTTTGAAAGTTGTTTGTAGTGGAAGTGCCATGTGAAGATAAGAATGGTGTTACTGAGTCAGGTTCATTGTTAGAAAGCCTGGCTTATGTGTTATTCAACATAGAACTCCCATTAATTTCACTTGGATGATGGAAGTATGGTCTTTTTGTTTTTTTAAAAAATATATTTTTTATTTGCCGCAGACCTGCTGCCTACCCGCTGCTCCCTCCGCCTCCTCCAGAAACCAAGGAGCATGCTGTTCTATAGTCTTTAGGAAAACATGAGCAGTTTTCCATCTTTGTTGTTGGGCATTCTCGAATACAGGACAGCAAGTTGGTCCCAACCATGGGGGTTCCATTTTACAGGAACACTTCCCACCGTAATTATGAGTGAGTGGCAGCGCTGTTGGCTCCATTCTCACTCTAGTTTGTGGAGTTTCCACACAAGGGTTTCTGAACCCAACTCCCAATTCCTCTTCATCTCATTCCTCTTCATTCAAATTTTCCTTTTCGGGTACCCTGGCTGACTCCTCAGGAGCCATCAATGCCCCAATAGAGTCCCAATCACCCTCGAAAGTGCCTGGAGGGGAGCTCTCACAAGGGCCTGTGAAATTTCGGAGCCCATCTTTCCACTCTCATCACTCTACCAGTGAACCTTGGTTGCTTTTTCGGCAAGCCTTACTTCACTTACCTTCTTTCCTGTTTGTTTCCTGGGTTTCGGCACCACTTGTCACTGCCCACCTCCTGCGGGGGCAATGATAAAACACACACACACCCCACCCCACCCCCGCTTAGGTGGAAAAATGCGCGTTCTCTTTATTGCTCTCTCAGAATTCTCTCAGATCTCTCTTCCATAAATGAAACCAGAATATATAGAGCTCCTTGCCAATCAGGGAGCTCTTGGTCTATGATAAGAACCTGTGGGCATGATGTGCAAATAGCCAATCAGGACTACCTCCTGAAACCTATTAAGCCAAGCCCCTCTTGGCAAGCTGTCAGGTGCCGTCCTGAGATTAAGCCAGGGTGTGCCTCGTGGGCCCCCAAAGGCTTTCGCCCCCGACAA
>PVHP010049996.1:0-11885 GCA_004024765.1 Zapus hudsonius
CTTTCAGCTGAGTAGAGTTCCATCGTATAAATATACCACAGTTTCGCTGTCCATTCCTCCATGGATGGGCATTTGGGTTGGTTTGTACAACTATATTTATAACAGCTCAATTTTTTCCTATATTATTTTGGTATAAAATTCTCCAATTTGATGTTCTGCTTGGCTAGGGTTTTAGAATTCAGAAATAAAGTAATGAAACACGTTTTTTTGTTTGTTTGTTTTGCTTGCTTGCTTGCTTTGAGATGATTTTTTTTCTTTTTTTTATTTTTATTTTTTATTTTATTTTATTTTATTTTTTAATTTATTGTCCATAATGAGTTACAACATTTAGTGAGCAAACAATGAGTTGTTATCCCCAATTCCCCACTGCCCTCCCCTCCCCCCTCCACTGGATATCCTCCTCCATGGTTCGTCTGGATCAGTCCTTGTGACAGGGGACCATGGATAGCCTAGTATTCAGCCAGATTCTCCTGGCCATGCCTCTGGATAATCTCCCCCACCACGGCTCTTACAATCTTTCCGCCCCCTCTTCCGCATAGTTCCCTGAGTCGGATACCACTAAGTTTTACGCTAAAATCCTTATTTGTATGTTCATGAATTTTATCTCAGTTTTTTAAAATGAAAAAAAAAATCTTTCTGGGTTTTATCTCAAAGAACTTGAAGGCCATTAAACTACAGGGCCATATTTGGTTAAGTGTGCCTGCCTTTCTGGACCAGGGTTATAACACTTCGATCAACCTTGACCGTACATGGGAGACACAAAGCACCTTCTTTCTCCAGCTTTCTTACCTGCCCTTAAGGGAAGGAACTAGATTTTGTGAGAGGGGCTGCTACCTATCCTGGATTTTCTCAAGAGCTAAAATAAAAGGAATAATGGATTTGTTCCAGCTGAGAGCAACATAGAAGGAGAACCAGTAGATTGACCTTGAGACATGGTTATGGGACTTAAGGTCAAATCCAGACCCAGATCCCGGTTCTGTCATATCCTTGAATGTGACCTTGTGTATAATAACATATTTTTCAGTTTCTTTATGTGCTACATTTTTTATGGCTGTTGTGAGAACTAAACCAGAAAATACACACAAAGTTTGTAGAGCAGAGCAGATGCTTACTGAACAGTACTGCTATTATCATTCCAAAATTTCATCAATACTAAGCCATATATCTTCATGTTTTAATATCTACAAGAGCCTATATATATCTTATAATTGAAAGCTATTCATCGTTTAATTTGTGTCATTAAAAAAATCTTTCTTAGTGATAATATTATGATGGATAGCACTTTATATTCAATGAAACCCTGTATTGGATAAAAATCCTCTAAAACAGGGATTTGTCTGTATAAGACCTAATAGAGTCTTTTAATTAAAGAAATTTTGTAACCTGAATAAATTTTATTAGTTTGAGATAAAATTTATAGTTAACATCACCAACCTACACATATAAGTTAAAATCAACCAATTTAGTATTCTGACTGTCATATATATGAGAAATAGAAATGTACTTTTTGCCAAAGTATTATATACTTCATGTGTAAAAACTTAGGAATAACCACACTAGATGATGCAATGAAGTAAATAGATACTGGTACCTGTTCTGATTTAAATGTGAAATGTCCTCCATAGACCCCACTGGTGGCATCATTTGGAGAGGTTGTATATCTTTGGGAGAAGTAGTTTACTAATGGTAGGCATGAAGGTTAAACCTACATCCAGTTCTGACTGAAGCTCTGCCTCCTCCTGGTCCACTGCGTGTGAAGATCTGTTGTCACACTTTCCCACCATCACAGAGGGAGCCTCGCTAGGATAGACTGCAATCCATCCGAAACCAGGAGCCAAAATAAACCTTTCCTCACCTAAGCTGTTTCTGTTAGAGGAATGAAGAAATTCACTACAAGGGAAATACTTTGAATGCAACAACTAAAAAAAAATAATTAGATTAATGCTGAGTGTTTTATGATACTTGGGAAATTAAACACTGTAACATTCCGTTTGTTTGTTTGTTAGAAGCAGAGTTTCACTGTACCTCAGGCTGACCTGTAACTCATTCTGTAGCCTAGGCTAATGTCAAAATATGTGCTTCTCCAATATCATCATATAGACATACATACATACATACATACATACTCATACCTACTGTGGTGGTTTGAATGAAGTGTCCCTTGTAGCCTCATGTGTTAGGAATACTTGGCTCCCAGCTGGTGACACTTTGGGAGGTGAAGCCTTGCTGGAAGAAATGTCACTGAAGGAGAGGGGGGCAGACCTTGAGGTGTATTAGCCCAGTCTGCCAGGACTAGCTAGCTCATTCTCTTGCTACTTCCTTCCAGCTGATGCACAAGAAGTGATGCCCAGATTCTGCTTCCTTCCATGCTCTCCCTGCCAAGATGAAGCTTCCCCTTTGAAATTGTAAACGGAAATAAATTCTTTACTCACATATACTGCTTCTGGTTGTCCCAGCATCAAGAAAGAAACAGCAACATAAACTTGCACACAGTATCTCCCAGAATCCTGGAAATGTTATTTATTTATTTATTTATTTATTTATTTATTTATTTATTTATTTTTGGTTTTTCGAGGTAGGGTCTCACTCTAGTCCAGGCTGATCTGGAATTCACTATGTAGTCTCAGGGTGGCCTTGAACTCTTGGTGATCCTCCTACCTCTGCCTCCCGAGTGAGCCACCACGCCTGGACTTGTTATCTTTTTTTTTTTTTTAATTCAACGAGGAGAAAATTTGCTAGTGTCTTGCATGACAGATAAAACAACTGGGTAGCTTTTCTTTAAATCCAGTAGCTTTAAAAAAAAAAAAGTCTACTGAGTTTTCCTTAATCCCCCATGATACAGCATCCAAGTACCAGATGTCTTTTCTGTGGCCGCTGGTTTCTTTTCTGCTGTGAGCAAACATATGTCTCAATCGACGGGGAACACATGCTGTTGAGAGGTGGCTAGGTGCACAGTATTAAAGGGACGGGTACTTTATTTCAGAAGTGTCTGCTAATCCTACAATAATTAGGAGCTAGTAATGTAACTGCCATGAGAATCAAGGGAAATTGTTACACAGAAGTTATCATCTGTGAAAATAAAGACTAGGGGCTGATGAGATAGCTTAGTTGGCAATGTGTGGACTGCACAAGCATGAAGACCTGAGTTTGGATCCCCAATACCCACAGGAAGCTGGGTGCAGTGGAGAGCACCTGTAATCCCAGAGCTCAGGAGGTAAAGAAAGGAGGCTCCCTAAGGCATCCTGGCTAGTTAGTCTAGCCAAATAAGTGAACTTTAGATTCAGAGAAGGACTCTATCTCAGAAAATAAAGTGGAAAGTGAATGAGGAACACACTGACTTTCACATGAATGTGCACACACATGCATGTGCACTTGCACACACATATAAGCACACACATATGAAAACACATACACACATTCACACATACAATACAGGCTTAGACATGCAAAAACAAAAATAGAGACTGAAAATAAGATATAGCAATTTTTAAATGAACATCTTTATAAATAGGAAAAGATATACCAAAGAGAGCAACAATTAAATGAAACAAACATGAGACATGTAGTTATCTTTTTCATAAAAATATAAGTATATAAATGCTTGCTTATATCTAAAAAGCAATGAAAGAATTAATAAAAGTAAATTCAAATAAAACTAAAGTTGAAATGGTTAACTATGGAAGAAAAAAATGAAGGCAACAGAAAAAGATGCTCACTTTCTTCAAGTATACCTTGGAGTCATGGTGCTAGTTTATATACTGTGATGCAAAATTTAACTCAGTCAAAGCAAAAAAAAAGAGTAAATTCCAAAAGTCAAAAATAATATTAAGCAAGTGGATTTGGATAAGAATCTGGTTGGTCTACTAGGTAGCATACCCACCCAGAGAATTATAAGCAATGACTTTACTTCAGGTAATTCTAGGAACTATACCACAGGTAAAAGAATAACTGATAATAAATAATAATAGTAATTGAAACATGTTTTAGTAAACATATTATTGATGGGAATGATGGCATTATTCATCAGATATGATTGTATAAGCAATGTGAGATAAGGGGAGAAATTGTATTTCTCTCTTTGACTATGGATATTATTGGCACGGAAGAAAAGAGATAAAGGGTTTATTAATAACTTTAAAATGGAATCAGCAGTATGAAACCCTGATATCTTTTTTTCTTTAAAAAGCAACATGTAGTTCTGGTTGCTGGTAAGTCTGAAAACAATGACCAATCCAATAGCAACAAGCTCCTGTAGAGCTCAGGTTGTGAGTTTAAATATCATGTCCCACTAAAGGAAGCAGGTCTTCTGACATCTTTTCAAATCAGCTATAAAAGAGTGTGTCAAATATTAATATGATCATATCAAAAGGATTTGATATGTTAAATGAGTTCCCATCGGCATAAGATTGGACAGTATGCACACCAGTAAAATAATATACTTGATTAAAGTATATCAACATTAGTTTCTGTTTATGTTTAATATCATTAGGGAACCAAATTATTTTGAAACCTAGTAATTTAAGGGAAAGAATCATTCATTAATCTGGTCCCAAAGTCAGCTTTATATCAAGGAATCAGACAGGAACTAAGAGAATTTTCTCTTTGTAGGTGGAATGATAGATCATCATCATTTTGCAAACACTAATAAACTGATGAATCCAGACTGTAGCTAACATCAGATGAGGAGTCTACCTGCAGACAGAAATTTACAGAACAATCCATGAAGAACTCTTGGTTGAGGGACATCAATCAATTACCTATATAAAAAAAATACTTATAGTCAGTATAGGAGATAGAGGATGCAGACCTGTGAAATGATGCCACACAGTGTAACCAGCCAATCACACCGTGAGAACATGAACAGGACAAACAGCCCAGGTCATGAATATGCCAAAATTATGACAAATTACAAAGCTGGACTTTTACCAAATTAGACATGACTGAAAGTGATATATAATCTTCACTGTAGCCAAGTTTGTGCTGGAAAATAAACCTAGTCACTCAAGGGCATAAAAAAAAATGTGACATCTCGTGTTATATCTCTACAGGCAGACATTTTTAAACATTTATCCATACAGTTTCTTTGGAATTCAATGGGAAAAACAAAAGAACCTAAATATGAGCCGCTGGCCTAAGTGTATCCTGAAAGTCAAGCTCTTGCTTGGAGGTCATTGATTCACCCATCCTCAATCAGCCTGGTGATCTCTTGAAAATGGTCACATAGGATTTGCTGAATCTGACAAAGCCAGACTTCTGAAAGTCCTCCCCAAGCTTACAGAGGTTTAGCAAACCAAACTTCCCTTATTCGTTCTTCCTTATGCCTGAGCAGTTCCCTCCAGAATATTGACTTGGTCACAAGAAAGAATTCACATTTCTGCACACAGGCACTTGGAAAACCATTCAGTGAGGGCAAAGACACGTCAGAATGAAGATGCATGCCTTTTCATTTACAGGAGGCACAGTTACAAAAAGACACTTGGTTATACAGGGCCAAGAGTCTCTTGCTTTTTGGTGTTCAAACTTAAGTCCTCATCTGTGAATTAGAACTCCAGGAGGGGAGGAGCAGCATGACAGAGAGAAGGTCTTGTTAATTCTCTGTAAACATTCACCACAGGCTTGTCTGACAAGGATTGATTCCAACTATCATTGATAAGAGGTAATACTCAGTACATGTCTGCATGTTTCCAAGTCTGTCATTCATGGCTAGTTAGAAGTAGCCATTTCCTTAAAACCATCAGGGTTCCCGAATGTGCATATACAAAATACGGAGCCATCAAAATCCTTTTCAAGGCTTGTATTCTGATGGCTCAAGGTGGGGGCCTCTTCTGGGTGGTGCTTCTTTGTGCTTGGACTTGAGAATGACTGAACTTTTATAGGCAGAGAAGTGTAGAGAGGAATGAGGTGAAGGAGAAAAAATGTCCAATGCCTAAGAAACCCCAAGAACATTGAACAAATCACCCCAGAGGACTTCTAAATGAGGAAGCAGAGGTTGCAAAGGATAGACTGTGTAGAGTCAGGACCCCACAGCTAAGGAACTGGGCTTGTCCCAGGGGCTCTTGGAGACCCTCGAAGATTGTTCACCAAGGTTCCAGTCACATGACTGGTCACTTGCTTGACATTCATTGACTGATTATCTATTATTATAAGTCACTGTGCCCATATGACCCCATTTTTCTTATTCAGAAACATCTGTACAAAGCACTATGGGCTTGGTTTACTTATGCCACTGGATTAAAAAATATACAGGGCTGGAGAGAGGGCTCAGTGCTTTAGGTGCTTGATTGCAAAGCCTACAAGCCTGGGTTAGATTCCACAGTACCCAGATGCACAGAGCGATGTATGTATCTGGAGTTTGTTTGCAGTGCAGGAGGCACTGATGCATTCTCTCTCTATTCTCTCTTTCTCTTTCTCTTTTCTTGCAAATAAGTAAATAAAATATATTTTTTTAAAACAGGACTATTCCTGTTTTATATAAAATATAGCTGAAATTTCTTTTAGTTTATGCTTTATTAGTTAGATGGAGTTTTCCTTTAGCTCTTATATGCAAAAACAGCAGTAGACTCTCTTCCTGATTTTATCTAGATGACCCTGCTTGTGTATAAGTTCTGTTCTTTTAAACCTGTATAACCAATGCCCTTACCTGAGTCATTCACGGTGTATTTGCTTGCTGAAAGTGTTCACGCAGCTCCCCCATGTACCTAATTTGGGACTACTGGATTACTGTGGAGGAATCTTTCCCATTTAGAACAAAGCCAAGCATTTATCTAACATCTTCAAAGACAGAGCTGTACAAGTTATAAGCTTCCTGGCGATTACAACAAAAGAAAAACAGGAGAGAGGCTGGTTTCTGTCCCCAGGGCTGACAATCTGGCTGTGTCACACAGCGAAACCATAGGAAACACTTGGCCAAAAACATATTAAGGAAAGATTTAAATGCGATCTTTGAGCAATCTCTCAAAAACAAGATTTTAATATCACGTTTGTGATTATCTTTTTCCACTCTGCCTCTGTCAATACTTTGAAGATAAAGTCTGCCACGAAGGAAAAATTTAAAATATCATCTTCCTCGGTCGAAGGGATCATTCTCATTTTGATCTTTTAGGGTCTGCTCTGATCCAGGCCTTTCTCTCCATCATGATTTCTGAAGCTAATTGAGTGAAGAAAAGTATCTACTTTTCTCATGCTTTTTGTGTGGTTATTTTTCCAGGTATAAGTTCTACAAACAAAATCTGACAGTGAAAATAGTCAGGGAAGAAAAGAGAGCAATTGAAGTATGTCACTTACTCGGGCAGTCATGTCAAGAGACTCCACAGGATCCTGCAGAAATGGCTTATGACTGGGTCCTTCAAACCCACTCTGCCTTATCTGCCTTTCCAAACCCCCAAGGCTCTGAAAAGCTAGCATTTTTCTCATTCCTTGGGTGGCAGAACCTGAACTAAAATGACTGTTGCATGTCTTGCTTATTCCATTTACCATGAACATATTTTTTGCTACAGAAATAGAAATGTGTTTGAGAATAGAGTGCTACAATCCCACACTGAGTGAATCAATAAATAATTCATGCTTTATCATTAAAAAGTTTGAAAAAAATCCTGAATAATTTGCAAGAATTCTCTCCTAGGCATTTATTAAGTACCCTCTACCTACAACAAGCTGTGCAGAGGGCACTGCCTTTGATCTCTCTTGAAGGAGGAGGGATTACTGTTGCTGTTTTAAGGAGGGAAAACAAGTCTGGAACCTGGGATTAACTAGTGGTAACAGGATAAAGGCTCACACTCTGGTCTGTAGGTTTCCCAAAGCACAAGTTTGCCTTACTCTGGGAGTTGCCTACCCATTTTTGGCCATGGATTTTTACATATTTTTTAATATTTATTTATTTATTTGTGGAGAGAGGGAGAGAGAGAGAGAGAGAGAGAGAGAGAGAGAGAGAGAGAGAGAGAGAGAGAGAGAGAGAGAATTCACCCAGACCTCTAACCACTGCAAACAAATTCCGGATGTACTTTGTGCATACAGCTCTATGTGGGTTCTGGGTAATTGAACCCTGGCCAGCAGGCATTGCAAACAAGCCCTTTTAACTGCTGAGCCATCTTTCCAATCATTTCTGTCCAGGATCTTCTTCAGCAATCCCATAAAACCCACTGGTTTTTTTGATTATGATCTCTAGTATCCTTCAGGGCCAAGGGCAAGAAGTGTGTAGACAGACACTGGTCAGACAGGCAAGATACGTTCCCTGATGCAACAGGACTATGTCTATTCCAGGGATAATTAACTGCTGTCTGATTGGATTTGAGGTCCTCTCCACGGGAGGGAATTCATGACTGATATTGAAAACCTAGTCAAAAGCCTATGGTTGGGGAAGTCATAAGCCCTAGAGGGAAAGATACCATTGTTGTTTGGCTAAATTATTATATTATGTCCATCAAATTGGCCTTGAACTTCTTATCTTTCTGCCCATATGTTAGTGTTGTCTCACTTTGGGTCAGAGAAGTCTCTCTTTTCAGATGGTGGTGACCAGTGAAGAGAAAACAAAGTGTTGAGATGTGACAGAGGAATACTCAGCACTGAGACGCCCCTTAAGACTCAGGGAGCATGAGAAGAGGTGATGGAAAGAATGAATGAGCCACTAGGTGGGATGAAGTGCTTTGGAACCCTGTCTTCTGACACAAAATAGCCATCGCATTGGTGACCTAACAGCAGCTGTGATGACCTGGACAAGACAGACACCATATTGAATCCATCAACATGTTGTCATGGGTGATGGAGGAAGAGTCCTCCATCTCCTCCTCAAAACAAAACAAAACCCATCAAAATGGAGGAAGGACTAGCAGGAAGGAAGAAGGGGTTCAGTGGAGGGGAGCTGAGGGAAGACAATGGGTGTTGGTGGAGGGGATTGTGTAATTTTTTTTTTCTTTAAGAAAAGAAGCATGGAGCCAGGCGTGGTGGCACACATCTTTAATCCCAGCAGTCGGGAGGCAGAGGTAGGAGGATCGCTGTGAGTTCAAGGCCACCCTGAGACTCAGAGTGAATTCCAGGTCAGCCTGGGCTAGAGCGAGACCCTATCTCAAAAAACCAAAAAACAAAGTGAGAAAACGAAAAGAAGCATCTAGAACATCTATGAAGAATTTCCTCATTTTGGAGAGGATCATGGGTCAGTGTGAAGTTGCAGCCCTTTATTTAATCAACCCACACTTAGCAAGCCAGGTGGTAATTTTAACTCCTCCTGTCCCTTAATGAGTGAGCATCTGCCTGGCAGTTTCTATTTTTTTGTACCATGCACTGCCATCTAGTGGTTATATTCATACCAGTTTTGCATATTAAGGCGTCATTTCTGACAGGATGGAGATTTGGCCTTTACACGTGAAAAAGAAAACATCTTTTTTTTTCCATAAGAAGAAAACTCATCTGAGTAAATATTCATACAATAAAATGCATTACCATCTTTCACATTCTGCAGACCAACAAGATGGATGGGCTTTGCCTAGATTTTATAAAATTGTCTGGTTGTAAAACTGATGCAAATCTGTCGATTACATTTTGCATGGATTGTGCAGGAAAATGGAAGCTTTCTCTGAAAGGGTTTTACCCAGCCTTTCTCTAGAGACAACCAGGGATTACCTCTGCTCCAATTATAACACAACGCACATTGCAGGGGATGCAATGACTTTATGAAATTTAACAGTTATTCATGTCCTCATTTACATATATGTTCATCTCCAAGATGGAGACACTCTCATTTTTCTTTGACATGGTAGGTATCAACTGATGTGATCTATAAATTAGAACTCAGACCAAAGGAAATCATAATATAGATCATCAAAAGATGATTTTTTTAGACATTGTGCTTATTTTGCATATCAGTGTGTGTGAGACAGTCTTATATACATACCAACATCATGTGAGCCTTCAAAAACCAAGACTTTTGAGGATGTTTAAAACATGAAAATGCCATAGCGGGGGTGTTGCTCAGTGGTGGAGTACTTGTTTTAATGGGAGGCCCTGGATTCAATCCTCAGCTCCATAAAAACAAAACAGAATTTTTTTTTTTAAAAAAAAGCCTCTTTACAACATGACATATGATGGAGGCTGTGCTTTGGAACAAGTCAATACATATTGTTTCGGGGTTACCAGCTGTGTCAAGACTTCTTGGATAAACCTGAAGGAAGAAATGTTCCACGTCCTTTGGAAAGCTTTCTCTCACACATCAGTTTGACTAGGGTTCCTCAGTAGAACTGCAATAATCAATTTAACAATGGGCTCTTAAAAAATCCAAAAAGAACTAAAGAATCGGGGTATAGCCAGGAGTGTTGGTTCATGCCTTTCATCCCAGCTCTCAAAAGGCAGAGGCAGAAGGATCACTGGGAGTTTGAGGCCAGCTTGGGACTATAGAGTGAGTTCCACATCAGCCTGGGCTAGAGTGAGACTACCTCAAAAATAAAAACAAACAAACAAAAAGGAATTGGGGTATAAACCTATTAAGGATTCAGTATAAATTTTAAATTATTCTATTAAAAACATTTTTAAATTCCAGCATTCACCAAATGTACAAGAAAAAAGTCATAAAAATAAAATTTCCAATACCCAGTGTGTATAGGGAAAGTATAAATGAAAATGGAATTTCAGATTTGGGCTTCATGGCATTCCATATACTATACATGTTTGAAAATCATTCAAACGGATAAAATCAGCAATGTGAGAGACATTTCTAATAATTCGGTGGTTTATTGGAAGCCTGGGACAGCCCATTGCCAAGTTGAACACTTACCCCATGGAGAAGGTGATGGTGCAGTGAACGCTTGTGAAATGTTTCTGATTTGGATGAGTGCTAGAAAAATGGCTGGAAACTATGCTTTTTTTTCTTTATTGTCCATAAAGAGTTACATTGTTTAGTGGGCCAACAATGAGCTATTATCCCCAATTCCCCGTTGCCCCCTTTCCCCATCCCCAGTCAGCTGGATATCCTCCTCCATGGGCCGTCTGGATCAGTCTTTGTGGTAGGGGACCATGGATAGCCCAGTCTTAGCCGGGTTCTCATGACCCAAGTGTGTTGTTACTGAGGGTTGCCAAGTCTCTGATATTCTCCCCCACCACGGCTGTATGCTTTTGTGTTCTTCTTGGCCTTTTTTAATTTTCTTTCTTATTTGTCCTCTTCAACTTTGGGCACAAGCCCTGTCATGCACACATTTTCTCTAACATCATGGGAACTGAGAAACCTTCTTACTCATTTTGGAGAGGATCATGGGTCAGTGTGAAGTTGCAGCTCTTTATTTAATCAACCCACACTTAGCAACCCAGGTGGTAATTTTAATTAATTAATTAATTAATTTTATTTTTAGTGGTTGATGGATTGGTTTCAGCCCTGGGAGAGGAGCCCAAGGCTTGGCTCATGCTAGGGATCCTCTACCACTAAGCTATACCTCAGAAAGCACAGAAGTCTGAGTGAAAGCAATGATGGTGTTAACAGATTATTGTGAAAATATTTTATGAATGCAAATTTTACATAAACAGCTGACTAAATGAATGCTTTAAGAGAGAGCCTTTCTGAAGACGTCAAAAAGGGCCCATGCAAGTGAGAAGCCATGAAAATTAAGTTTTCATTAGTTTCATCATAAATTAGCTTTAGACAAGCTAATATGTATTGGCTCAAGTGAAAAAGAATAGCAATATCCAAGACTCAAGCCCAGCTCTGCAAAGTCCAAATACAGCAATGTTTCTTTAACCTTGCTGGATGTATACAATCTTTGAGATGGAGAATACAGGTCACACATCTGCTGAGACACTGGGAACATGAAATCTTCCGGTAGATCAAGAAGCATTGGTACTGGAGGGAATAGCAAAAATAAGACACCAAAGAAATAATAGAAATAGAACTATTTATTTATTACTTA
>PVHP010049997.1:0-11782 GCA_004024765.1 Zapus hudsonius
TTTTATAGATGAAACTCCATTTTGTAAAACTAGCTTCACTTTAGATTGGCCTCCCCCTCCCTAAAGGAGGCCTGGTGATAAAGACCCAGGAAAAGAAAAAAAAGATTCCATAAAAGGGAACATATGGCTGTCCCAGAATGAGGGCTGGATCTGGGATGTGGCCCCAAAGCGGTAACCAACCAGGAAATATATAGATAAGAGAGAGAACCAGTAGAAATGCCACACACCTTGTAACCTGAGTTATATTATAATTAAGTAGTTTCTTATCTATAAATACCCTTCTCCTTTGTTCTTCGGGGCTCCATTTGCCTGGACACACGGCAGTTTGCTTGCTGGTGGAGCCCGATTGCGCAACCGAATTAAAAACACCTCTTGCTTTTGCATCTGCTGGTGTGGTTATTGGAGTTTTGGGGTATGCTCTCCTGAGAGAGGCCTTGTGGGTCTTTCACATCCACATGAAGCGTCTTTCAACACTGGATTTTTAATATGTTCTTTTCATGTGTGGCCCCTTCTCAATTCAAAGCAGCCATCATGCCCTTGTACTATTTACCACATCTGCACGTATGATCTGATGGAAGCTAGGAAGATCTTAATCCTGATGTTGCAGAGAAGAAAAGCAAAATTTTTATGTTTGCATCTGGATTAAAAAAGCAAATAGAAGCCAGGCATGGTAGCACCAGCTCGTAATCCTGGCACTTGGGAGGCAGAGGTAGGAGGATCACCGTGAGGGGGCGGAAAGATTGTGAGAGCCGTGGTGGGGGAGACTATCCAGAGGTACGGACAGGAGAACCTGGCTGATTACTAGTCTATCCGTGGTCCCCTGTCACAAGGACTGATCCAGAAGGCTCATGGAGGAGGTTATCCAGTTGAGGGGGGAGGGGAGGGCAGTGGGGAATTGGGGATAACAACTCATTGTTTGCCCACTAAATAAATGTTGTAACTCATTATGGACAATAAAAAAAAAAAAAAACTTTCTACCTCTGGTGTAGTCCATAACCTCCTAACCTAGGGACAGATCCAGAATGCACACCAAGGAAGGATCCCAGTGGGTAGGGGACAGAGAGGAGGGAAATGGGGACACTTTCACAAGATTTTCTCATACAATTCATGTAATTATTCATAATAAAGATATTTAAAACAATAGGTTTAAATGAAATGAGGATACATTTAGGCCAAGTTGCCTTAAACAAAGCAAAAAATAAAATAAAATCAGGGCAGTTCCCCAGGTATTTCAAAGAGCAAACACACCTTCTTAGAGAATGACCCAATTTCCTTCAATTCTCCGGTCAGTTGCACGGACTAGTGTCCCGTTTCATGAGCAGAGATCCTGTGGACATGTTCTGTCTTCAGACGAAGGGGGAGGCTCTGCCCATTCTTTCCTCTTGATTTTCAGACTCCTGATGACATAGTTAAAATCCCACACCACATTCATTTTCTTCTATGAACAGATGTGAAATAAACATGAAAATCAACTATGATTAGGAAAGAAATATCTTACTAAATTCCAGAAAATTATATGACTTGGCTTAGTCACAATCTGAATAGATGTGGATTTGGTATGAGCAATTCTCCTAATAGGAATATTTGCATTTTTTTTCAGCAGACTGGTACCCATGAACTAGTTTTATGACCCTCTCATGTCACGAGAAGGTACATACAAATTTTAGAACCCAAGACTTAACCAGGATTTATGTTTTTCCACCATTTTCTATGTAATTATTGGGTCTTTATAGCTGATATATTTCAGAGTATTGTTGCCAAAAACTGTCTTAAGAGACAGTTTAAGTAGTTTCGCAATACAAACGGACATTCAAATTCACAGCTGAGTCTCCACTGTAGTGACAGTGAGGAACATAACAACACTTCAAGCTGCATGTGAATCAGATATCTTCCATAGGAGGCCTCGCAGAGCTTACTGGGATGCAGAGGATACTGAGCAGTTGAGCAGAGTTAGTGATAAAATTCTCTTTGCTCTTTGAAAACAACAAACACAATTGTATTATTTCTGCTTTGAAAAGCAGATCCCAGTTCCTTTGGCTGTGAGCTTATTCATCCAAATGTGTGTGTGTGTGTGTGTGTGTGTGTGTGTGTGTGTGTGTGTGTGTGTGAGAGAGAGAGAGAGAGAGAGAGAGAGAGAGAGAGAATTTTTAGCACAGACATATTGTACGTTCATGGCACCAGGTTATTTTGGCACAATTACTTCAGATTAAAGATCCACTGAGACATCCTGTAAGTCTAGAGAAAACAGCTCCCAATATCTGTGACTGTCAGTGACACGGCTCCAAATGTTCCCAGTGTGCACAGCAGCACCCACTTGCATAACAGGCGACCTACAGCCAGACTTTGGCAAAACAAGATGAAGAACAGTAATTATATCCAAACACTGTGAGCTAGCTGTACACAGGTAGAAGAACCTGTGGAATATAAAACCTACATTTAGAAAATACAGTTTGTATTCATATGTATACTAAGAAAAAGATGAATAGATTGCAGAAAGAAAGCCAAAGCAATATAGGTTTAAAATGATACTTCTGAGCTGGAGATAAAGCCACATTGTGTCGAGTTTCACTGGTTGCAAAATAAATCAATTAAGTAAAACTTAAAGTAAATTGGTTTTCCCCATAGTATGTAGTAGAGCATAGGAAAGCAACTTAATTTTTTCCATAGAAACACTCTTCCATTTTGAGTAGCAAATACTTCTAAGGCACAGTTATATTTTTTTAAAAATTAATATTTCAAACTCTGATTTTACCGTTATCAAATAGTGTCAGTATGTGATTCAAACACCGAAACTTAAATTTCAAGTGCTGTATAACTGACCTGTAGGTGAGACAATATCATAATAAGAAACAATAGTTTCAGTTTATAACCTCAGAGCTCCAGGCCAGGAAAATTTAAACTTTTCTCTGTGGATAGTATTATATCAGCCCACTTCTTCACAGCACCCGTTCATCTCTAATTCTAGGGTGGCCCAGTTTAGGAGCCTTTGGATGGATATAGAATAGGACTAAATGTTCAGTTTGTCTGTGGATTTAACTGTTTCAATAAACACATTTTAATCCAGTCAGAACTCATCAGGAGGAGACCACAGAGTGAGATGATCTCCTCTCTAAGAAATAAGTCTGCAGATGAACCTCCTTCTTCATGGCTTGGTTCCAGTCCTTTGAGTGCTGAGGTTTATAGGAGACTATCCCTTCCGATTTTTTCTCTGAATACTTGTTTATGTTCTGAGATACCTATTTTTCTTTTTTAAACCATTTTTTTTAATTTTTTGAGGTAGGGGTCTCACTATAGCTCAGGCTGACCTGGAATTCACTCTGTAGCCTCAGGTTGGCCTCGAACTCTTGGAGATCTTCCTACCTCTGCCTCCGGAGTGCTGGGATTAAAGGAGTGTGCCACCATGCCTAGCTTCAAACTGTTTTTTTTTAAAGGCTATTATTCCCTCCATGTTTTTAATATTTCACCTGTCCTCCTTCTGGAACATGTCTGTTATTTCACTGAGATTGTTTTTGTCCCTGTCCTCATTTGCCTCATGAGTGCTGATTGATTTTTTAGTGTTTATTTCAAGTGACCCATGTATGGTATTAATTAAGTCATTCATTTACAGAGTGCTCAGTGGGGCTGGGGAGATGACTTGGTCAGTAAAGGATTTGTCTTACAAACATGACAACCTGATTTTGGATCCTCCGAATTCACCTAAAATGCCTGGATGTTGGTACATACCTATAATACCGGTACTGGGTAATTAGAGATAGTCTCTGAGGCTTCTTGGCTACTTCATAAAGCTGAATCAGTGAGTGAACTCTAGGTTTAGCAAGAGATGCTATCTCAAAGCATGCAGTGGAGAGTGATGGAGAAGCTATAGAATGTTGGCCTCTGGCCTCCACATTCATATCCACACTGATGCAGGCACACTCACACACATATGAACATGAATGCATACACATATATCCCACCACCCCCCCCCCACACACACAAGCAGAAAATAAAAATGTGTTCTGAATTTCAATAAGGTCCAAACACTGTGTTAGGGATCAATAGTGAGCATGTCAGGTAGTCTGACAGTTCAGGGGAATACTTACATTGGTAATTCACAAACGAAGTGAAAGGTTACCTTTGGTCTTTTACTTCCCCTCTCCGTTTCCTTTCAGTATTGTTTTATTCTCTTCATTTACAACAAAGGGTTTATCTTCAAACTGTTGTTTTTTTTATTTCCTTCTCCTCATTCTCTCTTGATTTGACTTTATCAACTCTACATTTCATGTACTTAACCCAGCTAAACTTTTGTGTCTAATTAGGAAATTTTCTAGTTTCAGACTTTCATAGGTCTGAGGCTGGTTAGATAACTTTCACCATGTCTTAATGAATCTTCAAGATACCATAACTAAGCTTAACTCAATAAATTCCCCTACTAGTGTCTCCTGCTTTCTGTACTGTATCTTCTACAAATCATTCAATGGGAATATGTCACCCCCCAAAAAAATCAATCCTTGAAAATCACCCTCTACTTTTTCTTTCCTTTGGATGTCCCCAAACCCAACAATCCCAGAAGTAACTAATTTGTACTTTTAATGCTTCATGAATTATTATATTAATTACTGCATAACAATGTACATCACCTGGCACTTCATAATCCTTGCCTGGATCATACCATGAATTTCCAACTTTTGGGCATTATCTCAGATTCAGCTTTCAGGCACAATTTAGCTAAATTTTCTGCTTAGCACTATTAAATACCCTTTATTAGAAAAATTTAAGTAGACAATAATTACATATGATAAGCATATAGCAAATGTTCAATGAAATAAATTATTCTATCTGTGGTATAATGGTAGATTAGTTCCCCTTTGCAATCTGTGTTTTAAATTAATACATTGTAAAATGATAATATGTAACAAGGTAGTTCATGATTATTAAACGTTTATAAGCACGCCCACCAAATTCTGAAGATTGAATTCTGGGTTTAAAATAAGAGAATAATACTATCACTTTATGCAAAATCTCAAAACATGAAAATTTGACCCAAGAGGAAATGCATTCTTTAGGTAAGAGAAACTCTACTAATGATATTTTGCTAAACATATTCAGGCATTTGAGAAAAAAATTTAAAAAGTAAAAGCTGTTACTCTACCTTCAATAGAGTTGTTGCCAAGGGAGGTTTCTGAGGCCCCAAAAACATTGCATACCATTGCCAAAGCTCTTGGTTGCTCACCAGAATGAGAAGGTAAGGTCCATTGCCACATATGTTTCACTGCAGGTCACTGAGAAATCAAGCTGGAGCTGAAAAGGAAACCTCCTCCCTGTTCACCAGCTGACAGAAAGCTGGAAAAAGCTATGGTGCATGTAACCCTATGAGAGAGAGAGAGAGAGAGAGAGAGAGAGAGAGAGAGAGAGAGAGAGAGAGAGAGAGAGAGAGAACTCATCAATGGTGGTGAACAGCAGTAGACCTTGCAAACCTTAAGATGGGCCAGCCAGGCCAAATGTGTCTACTGGGGCAATAGTCTGTTGTGGGGTACTGTCATGCTGTCAATAATAGATGTCTATATTTTTTAAAGAATAAAAGACATATATAAAATGCATACTATAAATGACATTTTTCAGTAAATTTGCCAGAACTTACCATTACTTTTTTGTAGTGGTCATTCAATAATCTATGCCTCTTGTATGCAACATGTTACTATTAACTTCAAAAGTAAGAATGTGCTCTCTTTTTATTCTTTCCAATAAATGAATAAAAATATTTTTTTAAGTTGGAGAGAAAACTCAGAGGTTAAGGCACTTGTTTGTAAAGCCTGATAGCTAGGTTCGATTCCCCAGTACCCACATAAAATCTGATGCAAAAAGTGGAACATGTATCTGAGTTCTCTCTCTCTCTCTCTCTCTCTCTCTCTCTCTCTCTCTCTCTCTCTCTCTCTCTCTCTTTCTCTGTCTCTCTCTTTCTCTGAAAACTAAGAATGTGGATAAATTTTCATCAGCTAGCTTAACCATAACATAGAGTGGAGATCACACATAGTTGTCTGTTTATTGAAGCCTGAATAACATTATTTTTTAGAAATATGCAAATAATGCAAAATTCTGATTTCTTCATTAGGTCAGATTTTTTTCTGATATTGTTATATAAATATTAAGGAAAAGCCTCTCAATGAAATCCTGTGAATATTTCTTCTTATAAGCACACATATCCCCCAAATTATATCTCATCATATACTTTATCTCTTTCTCTGTGTAGTATAAGCAAATATATTAAAAATAAAATGTACGAATTAAACACACACTTTATATATCTTTCAAAAACATGTCCTTTAATATAAGGAAATGTAAATGTCTTTGGGATATTTTTTAAAGAATCTCAGCTCTTTTCCACAATTGCATTAATCATATAAAGCAACTTTCTTGAGAGAAATAAAATAACTATATTACATAGTTAAAAATACTTTTAGAGTAAATGCTCAATAGCTTGTTATCAAAAGGCTATTGAATAGCCTTACTTCTCTGTTGGAAATAATAAAGTAGGTAAAAACAATAATGTCCCATAATTTGTAATTCTGTTTTCTACATTTCTAGTCACCCACCCTCAACTGTGGCCCAGCAATATTAAATGGAAGATGCCACTGCCCTGGTTGAAGAGTGAAATGCCATTTCAGTCTGTCTGTGGTACATATGCACCCATGCTGTACATATTAATTGTGTGTTAGCCACTAAGTTTCCATTCTAATTCTCAAACATGTTATTGTATTTTCAGCATTCTTATAGTCAGGTAGCCCTTAACCCAGTTAATAATGACCTCAAGGCACAGAATCAGGGCTGCTGGTAATTTATAAGCCATAGAAAATGTGTAAAGTGCTTGATTTCAATAACATATAACAGAATTTGCTTGATGAAAACAAAACAAACAAAAACACCAAATGAGTGTCGATTAAGGCACTTGCCCTGCAAAGCCTAACAACCCATTTGACTCTCCAGTACCCACGAAAAGCCAAATGCACAAAGTGGCACCTGCATCTGGAGTCCACTTGCAGTTGACAGAGGCCCTGGCACATGCCCAGTCTCTCTGTCTCTCTTCCGTCTCTCTGTGCTTGCAAATAAATAAAGAAAACAAATTAAGAAGGTAGGTCCCCAGTGGGTAGGAAACAGAGAGGAAGGAAATGGGGACACCTTCACAAGATTTGCTCATACATTGTATATACTGATTCATAATAAAGATATTAACTAAAAAGTTTCCCAAAACCAGAAAAATTAAACAATGTAAAATATGAATGAAATCATTTCTAATAAAAAACGGATGCCTCATTCATTTATTGGTAAGAAATATGTAGTCATTTTTATGAGTCAGCTGTTTTGCCTTCTTCACAAATTGAATTTTATCATATGCATGCATGTGCATAAGAATAAAAACATTATATATATATATATATATATATATATATATATATATATATATATATATATATATATAGGGTCTGGTATTGTCCAGTGTTTGGAGAGGGGGAACTGCTGTCTCCTTTTCTTTAAATCTAAAATAGTATCATTTGAATACTTGTCAGTCATTGTACCTCTAACTGTCCAACTGAATGAAAGTTCTTGAGTAAATCTTACTGTCATTCTATTCCTTTCAATTAAATCAGGAGTCAAACCATGGGGAAGGAGAGTTGATCTGTGCTTTAGTCAGCACAGATCAACAAAGGGGTCAATGCCAGCAAAGAGGGAGACTCAGCTGCTCTTATGTTGGGCTGCTCTGTGCTTAACTCAGACTTGTGTGTTCTCTTCAGCTCAAGTTGCTGTCATTATCTTAGTGCTCCCCTTAGAAAAGGAGCCATCACCGAACGGGGTGCACCTGTTCCATCCTGCCCGCACCTCCCTTGTTAGGTTCTTGTGACAGGCTGCATTGAATATTTCTCTGTGACAATAGAGACCTCTTTCTCGACTCCAATTGACTCACTGCATTTTGCAAAGACAGTGATATTGACGTCCCTGTTAGCACCTCTGGGACTGCTTCTCAAGCAGGAGATAAAAGTGTCTGCTTTCTCTTCATATTAAATGTACCTGTGTGGGAAAAAATCAAATTAACAAAGGGCTTTTCTTACTAACAATTTCAGTGTCATGTAAATTTCAATTTTATTTATTACTCCACTGATAAAGCCAACTAGAAAAATGTTCTCAACCATGTTCACCATATACATCAATGCTTCCAAACCCTTCCTGAGGTTTTCCTCTATCTAAAGGGTCCTCTCTATGTGTTCATGGATTATTGACCTTCAAAACCTAATTGAAATGTCCATCCATTCTCTCCAAAAGAAAACATAGTTTTTCTACTTCTATTCTGTCATGGAACCTTGCCACTACTTGTGTTGTAAAATGTCTATTTGATATCTTTTTCAAACTATTACTTTTGTCTTATAGATATCTGTGCATTTTCTTGTTTTCCATATCTTCTTTGAAGACAAGTTTTCTTTTTTTAGATATTATCTATAAGATGTGAATTAGACCATTATCACAATCACTAAAATTGACTGAATAGTAAACAATACACACAGTTTTCTTTTTCTCCCTCATGCTGCTCTGTAACTCATTTTATCAACCACGCTATGAAAAAGAAATGAAACTTCAATGTAAACACTGAAGCAGCTTTCCAAAACATGCTCATATACCCAGAGGAGCAGTTTCTAATGCATTACATCACAAAACTGCCTTTTAGGGAATGGGAATTATTTGATGATTTCCATTGAAAATATTTTGATTCATTTTCATATGTTTGCACAAGTATTCTGTTTCTTTTTTATATACTGAAGAGATTTTTTTTTCTGGCAGCAAAAATAGTACAGATATTTTTGTAGGTCCATTTGCATTAGAATCAGAGGACAGTCATAAAATGACACACTCTGAGCAGCACTCTGTACATGCACAATTAATAGCCATGAGATGCTGGTTTAGAGGTCCCCCATCACAGCTGACATACCTTGGGTTTTGCAAAACTCTTGCTACCGTGGAGCAGACGGGCCCCTTGTCTCCATGCTGCTGGCTGCTGGCAGGGAAAGGGCCTCTCCTAGTTGTAAGGTCACCATTTCTGTATTCAGGCTTGCTTGTTCCAGCAATGAAGTGGCTGCTCTGACTCTGTAGGTCATTCCTGACATTTAATGCCATTCAATTATGCAGGGACTAAGGCAAAAAAAAAAAAAGAAAGAAAGAAAAGAAAGGAAAAGAAAAAGCATTGTAAGCAATCAGGTTCAGGCATTGTGCTCAGAATTACAAAAGCAAACAGCAACTTTCCAGAGCCTTTCTGAGCTATCCTGCTGATTGGCTCCTCCGAAAGTTTGAAGGAGGCAAGCAAGGTTTATAATATTCATCTTCTGGGTCAATCTTGGGAGGGAAGGCAATTTCACTTGTTGTTTTTTTTTTTTATTTTCCTTCATGGCTTATTTTTGTTGGATTATTCCTACTTAATTAAGATTTTTAGTTTAACTTCTTATTCATTCACTCAAAAATGCATTAAGCAAATTTTATGCAAAATATGAATGATACAAATGGGGAGCTATAAGGACATCAAATGATCTCTACCATGGAGCAGTGGTGGTAGATCAACACAAGGATAATTATGTTGTAGATTAATACCAGACAAGAGAAGGATACTGTAGTAAGTAAAGTCAAGAAAATCCTTCAAGAGAAAAAAAGAATATGGCCAGTAGGAACATATGGAGCAAAGAGACAGAATCATATCCTTGTGGGCAGAAGCTGTAAGCACAGAGCACAGTTGAGTCTTCCTGAAGCAAGGGGAAAGACTACATGTAAATCTCTGCTCAGAAACATTCTTAAAACTCATTTTTATTTCTCTTTCTATTTTTTTACTTCGTTTTAGCATCCCACTTTGCAATTTTACCATAATTTCCTTTTCTAACAAATGGATTGGCCAAACATCAGAAACATTTTACAACCTGTTATATAAGGTTGCCAGAATGTAATGAAGACTTTATGGGTGCACATCACACATTTGTGATAGAACTTTATTGAGCATTATGTTATACTGCTGACATATTCATTTGAAGCATTTATCAAGGCAAGTGGAAGTCTCTTTCAAACACAAAATAGAATACTATTGAGTTTGTACAATGGGAAATTGAAGTAATCAAGGTAATTACTGAGGTGGTAGCTAACTCTAAAGTGTTATACTTCTTCAATCTATTAGGTAATCTATATAAGAACAAAAATGTGATTATATTAAGAGTTTATTAGCTTGTGATAATGATAGATATCGAATGTATTAAGCTCACATATAAACTCTCTATTTGTCATCTGTCTATCTTTATCAGTGAAACTCAATGTTTTATATATTCAAACCAAGTACTCCGCCACTGAGCTACACCACAGCCTGATTTTTAATGTATTTTTATTCATAGAAACCAAACCATTAGAACAAAAATCGACAATTATTGATTTAAGTAAGCTATTTTTACTTTTTTCATCATATATATATATATATATATATATATATATATATATATATATATATATATAAAATGAGTGTGTCAAGTGTGTCAAGAAAATGATGGCAGACACATGGAGTTGGAGCAAAGCAAATAGATCGTCATCCTATTGGAAACTGAATATTCAATAGGAAATAGACTTCATGTTTCCTTATGGAACCTGCTGTGTGCTGAGTCATTGGTTCCAACTATTGGAGTACATCAAAATGATCAGAAGAGCCACATAAAAGAATAACTGCCCAATATCCCCCCAGAGATCTCCACATAGCAAGCTTAAGGTTTGGCATGGCTATCTTTGATGGAATTTAGAAAGCTCTGTCGTTTGTTCTGATGTAAATCAAAACCTAATAACAATGAAAATGTCTTATTGAATGCTATAATTTTGTGCAGTTAACATATACTAATCATATATTCTATTCCATAGTATATACCTGTATTTATAAATGTATAATACTGTGGTAGGTAATGATAATGGCCAGTCCTAGCAGAGTGCATGCATTTGTTTCTGCTTTCAACTCTTGTGCAGGATGAGGTGAAAATTTTCAATTATCTGATTTTTCCTAATCCTTGGCAAACTAAGATTTTGAGTTGTTTTAATTTTTGTTTTTTAATCATATTTTTTCCTAGATTGTTTAGTCCCTTTATATATTCTTCAACTTTCTATTTTTACAGGTCTATTATGGCATGGGAATTTTTATAAAATAACTGACGTGTGTGTGTGTTTTTTTATTGTCCATAATGAGTTACATTGTTTAGTGGGCCAACCATGAGTTGTTATCCCCAGTTCCCTGTTGCCCCCTTCCCCATCCCCAGTCAGCTGGATATCCGCCTCCGTGAGCCGTCTGCATCAGTCTTTGTGGCAGGGGACCATGGATAGCCCAGTCTTCAGCCGGGCTCTCATGACCCAAGTGTGTTGTTACTGAGGGTTGCCAAGTCTCTGATATTCTCCCCCACCACGGCCCTCACAATCTTTCCGCCCCCTCTTCCACTCAGTTCCCTGAGTAGTGGTGGGTGAGTATTGAGGCTGCTTTAGTGTTGTGAGCTTAGGGGTTTTTGTGTCGAGATTCGTTGGTTTCTGTCTCACTGGCTTATCCTTTGTTGATTGAATGGCTATGGCTGTGGGTCCCTTGTTCATCCAATCATTCTCTGTGGGGTTCCATATGGATCCTCCCCCATATGACTGTGGTGGCTCATCTCATGCCAGGATCTCAGCTTTCTGCCTGCGGTCGGTTGGTAGGGTTATATGGGCCACAGCTCCCTCGCTGTATCCTGAAAAATACAAACACAATCTCCATCGGAGAATG